>JAFLJL010019394.1:113920-146420 GCA_018398815.1 Conus ventricosus
CGACCGGCTACACATCCTGCCAACGTGGCCGCATTCCAACAGCCGACAGGCCCTGCGCATTCACTGCCGAACACTGCCACCCCTCTCGATTATTTTCTTTTTGTTTATACCCCTCACATTTTTTCAGTTAGCAGCAGTAGAAACCAACAGGTACGCTCAACAACGACAAGCAGCTAAGGGCACACCTGACTCCCTATGGTTTGACACAACACCTGACGAAATGCGGGCCTATGTCTCTATACCATTATGATGGGGAGTAGGCGTCTGCCACATCTATGGTGCTACTGGTCACGCGATCGCCGCTTCAAACGATCCCCAGTCAGCGAAGTTTATGCCCAAAACAAGCTTCTTCAACAGTAGGCAGTTCACTAGTCTCTGTGTTTGTGTGTACGTGTATATGTGCTTACCTGTAGTTTGTAATGACAGTGCTTCGATGACACTGGCAGTGACACTGTACTCAATATCCTCGCTGTACAGCTATACATTGTGTAAATACATATGGACATGTATAAAGTGCTTAGAACAGTACAGAAAAACAATGATGAACCGTGCTTGAGTTTACTTACAGTAACTGTTCAGTAGTGACAATTCACTAGTTGTGTGTGACATTCTGTGGATTACCTGTGGGGACTGAACGGGTGGACAGAAGACAGATCATCTCAGGTAGGCCCCAACTTTCATTTTACAACACTAACATGCATGTGCATGGGATAACTGCATGTTTGGTGTGCTGTATTAGAATTGTCACCATCGCATGTGACACATTGGGTGACATTTTGGTGACAGTGACACGACCTTTCACCTCGAGACACACAAAATCTTGCTCACAGTATAGAACAAAGCCTTGTGACCATACATGCAGAATTTCATAGCTCTAGAGGTTTATTCTTGGTTGTGGTGAAGCCTGAACTGCACATACCCATTTTATGGCTAAATGCACCAAAAGAATCTGAAAACTAGGGGGAATTTGGCCTCAGAGAATCTGAATACAAGAGGGTTAAATGTAATTGTAATTTTCAAGCATTAAGCCTTGGCGAATAACACGGTCGAGGCGGATTGGAATATTCATGTACATTTCCTTCTGTGTTAACGAGTTTCTATCGTAAAGCACATTTTTTTAAGGATATCAATTGTAAATGATAGAGCAAGCTAGTGCAATTGTAAAGTGTGTTTAGAGCGTGTAGTGGGTGGAATAGTGATGTGCCACTATAGAGCAAGATCTAAGACGATTGTTATCTTGCAGGTTCTACTTCTTCTGCTACTACTCCTACTCACTTGTACTTCTACTTTTCCCTTTTACACCCATCCTGCTCATCTCTCCGCATCTTTATCTCCATCTTCGTCACACATCTTTATCCTGCTACATCCTTCGTCGAGAGGAACGTGCTGGTGTATCAACCTTGCCGGGATCTGGAAGTGAACTGTGAACGTCAGCGGAACTCTGGAACGCTACACGATTCTGTGAAGCTGAGTGGCAATCACATAAACACATCCATCCGCATTCAAGCACGCCACAACGCACTCAGACATTTTTTTTTATATTTTCTTGTGCATAACTATATTCTGTGTGTATTCTCCGGAAGATATTTTTTTGTAGCACGAGCGGACAATTGATATTTGTGCTACTGCAAGAAGCGAAGTCAAGAAGGACAGAGACTTTGTTGTTACAAGTGTATGTGCATGATTAATTTCTTTTGTGTGTAATTCATTTCATAGGGAACAAACGGACATCAGCATTCAAAGCAACAATACGACATATTCACTGCAGATCATCATCATCTTTATTCATACTTTATTAAATTCAGTTGTTGTTATCAAAATCAAACCTCTTATTCCATCTGTAGAAAGAAAGTGAAGGTGTGGACGAAAGTTTGACTTTCCCACAACGGTCTATCGTTCTTGCCTGAGCATTCAACCATCATTTATGAATGGGGTCTTATTAAAAACGTCACAGTGACTACCACAGGGAGCCGGAGGTCACTGTGAATGTGGTGCAGGGCTGCCTACCCCCTTCCGCCTCTTTCAGGGACATACTTTTTCAAAACCAGGGACACTGACTGATTTCCAGGGACACATGCAGCGGCAGCACATATCACAACCACATCAACATTAAAGTGAAAGCTTACCTTTATTTACACTATGTACAACTTCTACAATGCTACTTTGCTTCTAGCGCACTGAAACTTCTTTGCGATGTCCAAGTCAGGAAACATCAATTTAACGCCTCTGTTTAGCTTGTCCAGCGCAGCCATCGGCAAATTCAGTTCAGCTGCAAGGTCAACCATCATCGTTTCAGCTCTTATGACGTCAAAAGTTTCCTGACTGGTTGACGTCTGAGCGCGCTGAAAGAATCCGCTAGGCTAATGTTACAAGATTTCTCGCTCTCACGGATTTTTGTGTTCTTCTTGTGCTTTTCAGTGGCGACATGACGGTTTATTTCATCCCTACCTCCAGATCCGATGGAGAACTCGCACGCACAAATTTCACAAGATGCGTAAGTCTCGATCTTTCCACGCTTGATGAACGGCCAGGTTTCCATATATTTTGACAGGAATGTCTGCCGACGTTTCTTCTTCTTGAGAGAAGCCCCATAGTCGAGATCGCCGTCGGCATTTTTTACGCTTTCCGTTTCGCGTCCATTCTTCTCGCTTTCAAAACTCGGGAAGACGGTGTATGCGCATGCGCACTGGTCAGTTCGGCAATGTTCGGGTCTTTCCGACGGATTTGGTCAGGATGGCCACGACCGAAGTCGGTCAGTCGGTGATCAGCTGACGAACTCGACTTCGTTTTCTTGTTGTTGTTTTTTTATCCCAAATTTTTTTTTTCGCGGGACATAGAATAAAAAGTGGATTCCAGGACAGGCTGCATGATTTCATTATTTCGGGGACAAATACGGATACTCCGGGACGGTAGGCAGCCCTGGTGGTGTCATCAGTAGCCTGGGAATCAAGTCCACCTACAGGACTTTTACTCTATAGTTACCTGTCCTTTCTCCAGTCATTGTCACTGTATATCTACAGGACATTTACTCTATAGCTACCTGTCCTTTCTCCAGTCATTGTCACTGTGTATCTACAGGATTTTTACTCTATAGCTACCTGTCCTTTCTCCAGTCACTGTCACTGTGTATCTACAGGACTTTTACTCTATAGTTACCTGTCCTTTCTCCAGTCATTGTCACTGTGTGTCTACAGGACTTTTACTCTATAGCTACCTGTCCTTTCTCCAGTCATTGTCACTGTGTATGTACAGGACATTTACTCTATAGTTACCTGTCCTTTCTCCAGTCATTGTCACTGTGTGTCTACAGGACTTTTACTCTATATCTACCTGTCCTTTCTCCAGTCATTGTCACTGTGTGTCTACAGGACTTTTACTCTATAGCTACCTGTCCTTTCTCCAGTCATTGTCACTGTGTATCTACAGGACTTTTACTCTATATCTACCTGTCCTTTCTCCAGTCATTGTCACTGCGTACCAACAGGACTTTAATTCTATATCTACCTGCCCTTTCTCCAGTCACTGTCACTGTGTACCTACAGGACCTTTATTCTATATCTACCTGCCCTTTCTCCAGTCACGGTCACTGTGTACCTACAGGACCTTTATTCTATATCTACCTGTCCAACACCTGTTCTTTCTCCCCAGTTATTGTCACTGTGTATCTACAGGTCTTTCATTCTATACCTATCTGTCCACCTTCTGCCTTTTCTCCAGTCACCATCACTGTCTACCTACAGGACTTTCATTCTATATCTACCTGTCCTTTCTCCAGTCATTGTCACTGTGTATCTACAGGACTTTTATTCTATACCTATCTGTCCACCACCTGAACGTTTCCCAGTCATGGTCACTGTCTATCTTTAGGATTTTTATTCTATAGCTACCTGTCCACCACCTGTCCTTTTTCCAGTCACTGTCCCAGACCAGCCACACTGTTCATCATCAGCCTCAGATTATACCCAAATTATACTACAGCATTCTTATGGACAGTGCAGGTTGAATATGAGTGACTCACACTCTTACAGAGATATGCACTATATATGTGCCTAGGAACACACCTATGTACACAGAAACACACATAATGAACACAGAGAAACACACCTATGTGTACAGAAACATCAAGAAGTCAACAAATACACATATGAACACACAGAAACACACCTATGTGTACAGAAACACCAAGAAGTCAACAAATACATATATGAACACAGAGAAACACACCTATGTCTACAGAAATATCAAGAAGTCAACAAATACACATTATGAACATAGAGAAACACACCTATGTCTACAGAAGCACAAACTTGTCGACAAAAACATTAGCAAGTCAACAAACACACACACACCAGCACCGAGAAACACACAGACCCACCTCCACGTGCCAGGCTTTGCCCAGGGCATGGACGACGCGCTCCTCAATGGGCCGGCGACAGGCCCCACATATAGGGATGCCCATTTTGTCGTGACAACGCAGGCAGTACAGCTCAGCATCCTTCTCCCTGGCCTCCGTGTTCAGCTCCACTCTGAAATCGGCCTCAATGACTCCATCATCAATGACTCTCAGTGTGAACTCTTCATCGTCAGGGACTCCATGTTAACTCTTCATCCTCACCGACTCCATGTTAACCCTTTATCCCCATTTATTGCATGTTAACTCTTCTTCCTCACTGACTCCATGTTAACCCTTTATCCCCATTTATTGCATGTTAACTCTTCTTCCTCACTGACTCCATGTTAACTCTTCATCCTCACCAACTCCATATTAACCCTTTATCCCCATTTATTGCATGTTAACTCTTCATCCCACTGACTCTGTTAACTCTTCATCCTCACCAACTCCATGTGAACTCTTCACCCGCACCGACTCCATGTTAACTCTTCATCCACACCGACTCCATGTTAACCCTTTATCCCCATTTATTGCATGTTAACTCTTCATCCTCACTGACTCCATGTTAACTCTTCATCCTCACCAACTCCATGTTAACTCTTCACCCGCACCGACTCCATGTTAACTCTTCATCCGCACCGACTCCATGTTAACTCTTCATCCTCACCGACTCCATGTTAACTCTTCATCCTCACCGACTCCATGTTAACCCTTTATCCCCATTTATTGCATGTTAACTCTTCATCCTCACCGACTCCATGTTAACCCTTTATCCCCATTTATTGCATGTTAACTCTTCATCCTCACCGACTCCATGTTAACTCTTCATCCTCACCGACTCCATGTTAACTCTTCATCCACAACCGACTCCATGTTAACCCTTTATCCCCATTTATTGCATGTTAACTCTTCATCTTCACTGACTCCATGTTAACTCTTCATCCTCACTGACTCCATCACCAATGACTCCATGGTAACTCTTCATCCCCATTAGCTCCATGTTAACTCTTAAATCCTCACTGACTTCATCACCAATGACTCCATGTTAACTCTTCATCCTCACTGACTCCATCACCAATGACTCCATGGTAACTCTTCATCCCCATTAGCTCCATGTTAACTCTTCATCCTCACTGACTCCATGTTAACTCTTCATCCTCACTGACTCCATCACCAATGACTCCATGGTAACTCTTCATCACCAATGACTCCATGGTAACTCTTCATCCCCATTAGCTCCATGTTAACTCTTCATCCTCACCGACTCCATGTTAACTCTTCATCCTCACTGACTCCATGTTAACTCTTCATCCTCACTGACTCCATGTTAACTCTTCATCCCCATTAGCTCCACGTTAACTCTTCATCCTCACTGACTCCATGTTAACTCTTCATCCTCACTGACTCCATCATCAATGACGCCATGTTAACTCTTCATCCCCATTAGCTCCATGTTAACTCTTCATCCACACTGACTCCATGTTAACTCTTCATCCTCACTGACTCCAGTCCATGTTAACTCTTTATCCTCACCGACTCCATGTTAACTCTTCATCCTCACCGACTCCATGTTAACTCTTCATCCACACCGACTCCATGTTAACCCTTTATCCCCATTTATTGCATGTTAACTCTTCATCCTCACTGACTCCATGGTAACTCTTCATCCTCACTGACTCCATGTTAACTCTTCATCCTCACTGACTCCATGTTAACTCTTCATCCTCACTGACTCCATGGTAACTCTTCATCCTCACTGACTCCATGGTAACTCTTCATCCCCATTGGCTCCATGTTAACTCCTCCCCCACATTTATTCCATGTTAACTCTTCATCCTCAAAGACTCCATGTTAACTCTTCATCCTCACTGACTCCATCATCAATGACGCCATGTTAACTCTTCATCCCCATTGGCTCCATGTTAACTCCTCCCCCACATTTATTCCATGTTAACTCTTCATCCTCAGTTACTCCATGTGAACTCTTCATCATCAGTTACTCCATGTTAACTCTTCATCATCAGTTACTCCATGTTAACTCTTCATCCCCATTTATTCTAAGTTGACTCTTCATCATCATTTTCTCTATACATACATGAAATAGCTCATGTGGATGCAAAAGCACTACTCTAAGGCTAAACCAACCCATCAGTCCTGTACATAGTGTATCCACTGTCAGATCGGTTTGCCTTCCTGTGAATCAACAGCTGTTACTCTCAGTAAACTAAGCCACTGTCGGTCAGCCTAATGTGTAGTGAGAAACAGCCTACTCTTCTGCTTGTGTGTGTATGTGAGTGAGTGAAGGTGTGTTTTAGGCAGTTTTAGAGGTGTTTGTCAAGGTGAAAATCTTTCACCTTTGCTATTTTCTTTGTATTTGAATGATCTTGAACTAATCTCACAGATCGTAACTGTGCTTTCTTAAATATTGATTTAAATCTTCCTGATTCAGATTTATTAAGTTACATTAGTTTACTTTTACTTTTGTATGCAGAGGTGCCAACCCCCTTCAAGACTTGACAGTACAATTCTAAAAATCTGTCAGTAAGATTTTGAATTTGTCAGTAAGATACAGGAAGAAACTTGTCCTATGGCTGAGTGCTCCACTTTTCTCGATGTGTCGAACAGATACACAATGTCGCTTTACGTCATCGAGTCCTCCATGAGAAATCTTAAAATCCAACTCACAAGGAACACAGTGTGCATGTTGAGATGAAACTTGGGAGGCCACAACACAAGGATACTTCTGCATGTAGGTCTCACGAAACTTTGGGAATATGCTCCTGTTTTTGCTTTCTTTTTTGGCGGTTCTCCATTCGACGCCATGTTTCCTACCACAGAGAAAGCGTGGTGCTAGGCCTACTCATTGTCATTTCCAATTGGACAGAGAAAATGAGAGAGCGCGTTTGATTGGTTACTGTGGCTATCGTTCTTACTACTGAGCCATCGTGGTCCATGCAGTTTCAAAAATAGCGCAGTGGGATGAGAGAGAAACCTGCTTTGACCTAGAAATTGAGCACGATAGGCCTATGGCTGGGTGCAGTGGTGAGAGAAATCAGCGTTTAGCCTTGCGCTATGCGAGAGAGCGCTGAGGAGAGAACGCGAGCTTGGCCTTACGTTAGTTTCATGAGCGGACGATCTGGTCACTTTTGTCACCGTAAGATAAATTAAGTGACCGTAAGAACGTAAGATATTAAATCTGCCGTAAGAAAATACGGCGAAACCGTAAGGGTTGGCACCTCTGTATATGCTGATGATATTGTTATTATTGCAGATTCTTTTCGCGGTTTACAGCATGCTCTTGATGTATTAAGCGAGTATTCTAGTACATGGAAGCTTAATTTTAATGTAGCAAAAACAAGGGGTGGGAGTCTTTAATGGACGCAATAACCCAAGCAAAAAACTAAAATTTAAAAACCAGTGTATAGAAATAGTACACACTTTCAAATATCTAGGTATAATCTTTAGCAGAACAGGAATTTTTTATAAATGTAAGAAGCATTGTATGACCAAGCGCAATGTGCAATGTTTTTTTTACTAAAGATGGCAAGATTTCAAGATTTACCTATAAACATTGTACTGGACTTATACCGGTCAATGGTACTGCCTGTGCTTTTATATGGCTGTGAAATTGGGGGGATTTAGTGATTTAAAGCTAATGGAAAGTTTTCAGCTTAACTTCTTTAAGCATCTTTTTCATTTAAATCGTTCTACCAAAAAAGAATTGATATATGGAGAACTAGGAATGTATCCTGTGTCAGTTCAAGTACATGCACGAATGATAAAATTCTGATCATCCTTACTTTCTCCACAAACAAACAAATATTCATCTAGATTGTATCAGGTTTGTATGATTTATTACAGAAATCAGGTTTTACATCCAGGTGGTTGATGTGTATACGGGATGTCCTAATAGAAACAGGATTCGACTGTGTGTGGAGACACAAAAGTTTTTGTCTGTTCACAGTCTCTGCAGAAATGTTCGTAATTCATTAGAAGACATTACAAACGTCATGGAATGATGCTTTAGAATCTAGTAATAAGTGTTTATTTTACAGAAATTTTAAAACAGAGTTTCACCATGAAAAATAAATTAAAATGTTACCTGATGTTTATATATACCCACTGATTCCGTTTCGCTGTGGCAATCATAAACTCATGATAGAAATTGGCAGACGATTTGGAATACCTCATGATGAACGATTCTGTCGGGACTGTGACCAGAATGACCTTGGTGATGAATTTCATTTGTAATGAAATGTAACAAATATAACGACATTTGAAATCAGTTTATACCTAGAAAATTTTACATATACAAAGTCCGTATTTAACTATTGTCCTTTGCTTTGTGGTAGTAAGAAAGTGTTGCAAAACTTAGCGAAGTTTTTTGAAACTTAGTAAAGTTGTGTAACATACAATCAGTATGTTAATTATATGGAAAATTTTGATGTTGATTTGTTTCATTTCTATTTGTTTGATTGTTTCAAGTCCTCCATGCCCCAAAGGGGTCGCAGGATTAAAATCTTTGAAATCTTTGTGTGTGTGTGTGTGTGTGCGAGTCAGTGTGTGTGTGTATGTGTGTCTGTGTGTGAGTGTGTTTATGTGTGTGTGGTGTGTGTGTGTGTGTGTGTGTGTGTGTGTGTGTGTGTCAGTCAGTGTGTGTGTGTGTTGTGTGTGTGTGTGTGTGTGTGTGTGTGTGTGTGTGTGTGTGTGTGTGTGTGTGTGTCAGTCAGTGTGTGTGTGTGTGTGTGATCTGTTTTGTTCCGTGAAGTCACGCCTGCGCGTCAGTTTCAATTCAGCTTCAATCTCTCTCTCTGTCTCTCTCTCTCTCTCTCCCCCTCTCCCTCCCTCCTCCCCGCCCCCACCTCAGTCTCGTATGCCGTGTGCATGTTTTGTGTGTGTGTGTGTTGTGTGTGTGAGAGAGAGAGAAGAGAGAGAGAGAGAGAGAGAGAGAGAGAGAGAGAGAGAGAGAGAGAGAGAGAGAGAGAGAGAGAGAGAGATCTGTTCAAAGTTATGAGTGCAAACCAATGTCATGTGAAACATTTTCTCTCTGATCATGCTTTTACTGATTTTGTAGTACAAAGCTATCTGTGCATGTCGATTTCTTCATATGTGTAATTATTAATCAGTCCCCCCTCCCACCTCCCCTCTCCTCCGCCTCTCTCTCTCTGCATGCTTTTATTGATTTTGTATGTACAAAGTTATCCATGCATGTCTGTTTCTTTATGCATGTATTCCAATCGTCATCCTCTCCACCCCAAATCTCTCCCTCCCTCTCACTCTATGCCAGACTCACTCTCTCTCCCAGTTTTTGCATGCGCCCGCCGTGTACACTGTGCATGTTTTTTTTCCCTATTGATTTTATAAGCGGTAAATTTGTGTGCGGTGTCTTGTGTGGTCATATTTACTCAATCATTCCTCTCTCTCTCTCTCTCTCTCTCTCTCTCTCTCTCTCTCACACACACACACACACACACACACACACACACACACACTTGACTTTGGGTTGCAGCAGCTTTTCGTCAAGCGCTATTTTTTTGTTTTTTTTTTCATTAGTCAGGCTGTTAAAAGTTGATACCTAAATCCACATCTGTAATGTTTAATCATCATAATGAGGTATTGACGGTAAGTTTCTGCTTTTATGTACATATTGTATGTGCGCGCGTGCAGGCGTGCAGGCGTGTGTGCGTGCGTTGTGAGAATTGAAGCGCTTCTGAACAGACACTTGTTCCAGACGGCAAGCGAAGGACGGTGAATCTGTCTGGCACTTGATGATATTCCCACACTAACCTTCGCAGAAAATAGCTCACAGGGTGCTCTGGACAGAGACGATTCCGCTTTTCTCGGTTAAGCTATCCAAGTCAAGGAAACACCTCTGTGTAGTCCGTTTTGTAAACATTGGTCAGCTTTAGGTGCGATACAGACAACAAGGCAATGTGTGGTTCGCTATTCTCCATGCTTACAGATACAAGACCGCTCACAGACCCGGGCTTGTTGGCTCCGCGCAATTTGTTTCTTGTTTTTCCATCTCACGCTTTTGAAGACTTTGACTCAAGCAGTAAGAACTGCCGTGAGCAAACACTTTAATTGGTTGAAAGCAAAAGCGGTAGATTCGGCATGAATTTCACGCAAATTGCAATTTACTTTTAAAATATAAATAGAAAGGACGACAGACATGTTTGATCAAGTCTTTCATACAGAAACAAACTAATTTGCTCAAAAATGCTCAGAGATTGACAAAGATGAAGCCGACTTGATGAAGCTGAAAAGCTTTTTTTGCAATAGCCTGACTTACACAGTTTGTGACACACTCATCAATTCAGCTGTGAAATTGCAAACCAACAAAGCTTTGTTTGATTACAGAAGGCACAAGTGTTGTACTGCTCAATTGCAGACCAACAAATCTTTGTTTGATTACAGAAGGCACAAGTGTTGTACTGCTCAATTGCAGACCAACAAAGCTTTGTTGATTACAGAGGCACAAGTGTTGTACTGCTCAATTGCAGACCAACAAAGCTTTGACAAAACACACACCAGCAGTATACTGACCCACTACACACATCATCAGTATACTGAACCACTACACACAGACACAAACCAGCAGTATACTGACCCACTACACACACAGACAAACACACACCAGCAGTATACTGACCCACTACACACAGACAAACACACACCAGGACCAGCAGTATACTGACTCACTACACATACTGACCCACTACACACAAACACACACCAGCAGTATACTGACCCACTACACACAGACAAACGCATACCAGCAGTATACTGACCCACTACACACAGACAAACACACACCAGCAGTATACTGACCCACTACACACAGACAAACACACACCAGCAGTATACTGACCCACTGCACACAGATACACACACTAGCAGTACACAAACACACATCAGCAGTATACTGACCCATACACACAGACAAACACACACCAGCAGTATACAGACAAACACACATCAGCAGCAAACTGACCCACTACACACAAACACATACCAGCAGTATACTGACCCACTACACACAAACACACACCAGCAGTATACTGACCCACTACACACAAACACACACAAACAGTATACTGACCCACTACACACAAAACACACACCAGCAGTATACTGACCCACTACACACAGACAAACACACACCAGCAGTATACTGACCCACTACACACAGACAAACACACCAGCATATACCGACCCACTACACACACCAGCAGTATACTGACCCACTACACACAGACAAACACACACCAGCAGTATACTGACCCACTACACACAGACAAACACACACCAGCAGTATACTGACCCACTACACACAAACACACACCAGCAGTATACAAACACCACACCAGCAGTATACTGACCCACTACACACACACACACACCAGCAGTATACTGACCCACCACACACAAACACACACCAGCATAATACAGACAAACACACACCAGCAGTATACTGACCCACTACACACACAAACACACACCAGCAGTATACAAACACACATCAGCAGTATACTGACCCACTACACACAGACAAACACAAACCAGCAGTATACAGACAAACACACACCAGCAGTTTGCTGACCCACTACACACAAACACACATCAGCAGTATACTGACCTACACACACAAACACACACCAGCAGTATACAGAAAAACACACATCAGCAGTTTGCTGACCCACTACACACAAACACACACCAGCAGTATACAAACACACACCAGCAGTATACTGACCCACTACACACAGACAAACACACACCGCACTATACTGACCCACAAGAATGGCAGTTGAAGTGGTAAGGGTGGTAGGCCTCTCCACGAAACTTGATGTGCTCATTGATCTCAATCAAATCGCTGAAACACAGCACACATCACCAGGTCACACATCCATTTAAAGTGTGGATGCGTGTGCGTGGAAAACATCACAAACTGCACTAGGTCTAACAACTGCAGATGACCTGTTGATGTGTGCTTGAAAACATGAACAATTACACTAGGTCTGATTGACTTCTTGATGTGTGTGCCTGAAGACATGAACAATTACACTAGGTCTGAATTGACATGTTGATGTGTGCGCCTTGAAAAACATGACAAATTACACAGGTCTGAATTGACTTGTTGATGTGTGCGCCTTGAAAAACATGACAAATTACACTAGGTCTGAATTGACTTGTTGATGTGTGCGCCTTGAAAAAACATGACAAATTACACTAGGTCTGAATTGACTTGTTGATGTGTGCGCCTTGAAAAACATGACAAATTACACAGGTCTGACATCATGATCAAGGTTTACATGTGTGTTGCAGGTAAACATCACAAATCATATGAAGTACTGATGTCATATCAAGGTATGCATGTGTGTGCAGGTAAACATGACAAATTATACTAAGTCTGATGTCGTAATCAAGGTATACATGTGTGTGCAGGTAAAACATAAACTATACAAATCTGACATCATAATTAAGGTGCGGATGGGTGCGTCTGAAAAAACAGCACATTACACTAGGTCTGACCTTGTAATTAAGGTGTGAAACATGACTATTACACTAGGTACTGACCTTGTAATTAAGGTGTGGAAACATGACTAATTACACATGGTCTGACCTTGTAATAAGGTGTGGAAACATGACAAATTACACTGGGTCTGATAAGTGTGCCTGGAAAACATCATCCTTTTCACTGGGTCTGATATCATAACTCAGTTGAGGTTGCACACATATACTGCTATACTACAGTTCTATACCTGACTAACACACATATACTGCTATACTACAGCTCTATACCTGACTGACACACATATACTGCTATACTACAGCTCTAACCTACTGACACACATATACTGCTATACTACAGCTCTATACCTGACTGACACACATATACTGCTATACTACAGCTCTATACCTGACTGACACACATATACTGCTATACTACAGCTCTATACCTGACTGAACACACTACACTGCTATACTACAGCTCTGTACCCGACTGACACACATATACTGCTATACTACAGCTCTATACCTGACTGACACACATATACTGCTATACTACAGCTCTATACCTGTCTGACACACACATACGCTATACTACAGCTCTGACCTGACTGACACACATACACTGCTATACTAACAGCTCTGTACCTGACTGACACACACACTGCACCACTGTCACTTGTGGCAGACATATCTTACACCACAACCTCACTGACACTTCTAGCATTCATTCATTACACCACAAGTCACTAACACTCAAGGTAGATATATATTACGTCACATGTCACCAACACATATGGCAGAAATATATTGCACACCCACTGGCACTTGTAGCAGACATATTACACAAATAACTGATACTTGTGGCAGACATGTATTACACCAACAACTCACTGTACTTGTGGCAAACGTATAGTACACAACTCACTGGCACTTGCGGCAGACATATATTACAGCACAACTCTCTGCATTTGTGGCAGACATATATTACACCACAACTTATTAGCACTTGTGGCAGACATATATTACACCACAACTTATTAGCACTTGTGGCAGACATATATTACACAACTCTCTGGCACTTGTGGCTTACATATTACATCACAACTCATGGCACTTGTGGCAGACATATATTACACCACAACTTATTAGCACTTGTGGCAGACATATATTACACCACAACTAACTAGCACTTGTGGCAAACATATTACACAACTCTCTGGCACTTGTGGCTTACATATTACATCACAACTCACTGGCACTTGTGGGAGACATATTACAACCGCAACTCACTGACACTTGTGGCAGACAGATATTACACCCCAACTCCTGGCACTCATGGCAACATATTACACCACAACTCACTGACACTTGTGGCAGACAGATATTCATAGCTGCCAACCTCAGAGATGCAGAAATAGTAATGGGGGGTGGGTTCGGGAGGGGGGTGACCCCCCTCCCGAAAAAAGCGGGGGTCCAGGGGCTCAGCCCCTGAAGCTGAAGCATTTTTTATTTCCAAGCATAAACTTTGCACTTTTCAGCAAGATTGTAAAGCTTTTAAAAAATTATGGAAATGGAACAAAAATGAAAGATAATTCTCTAGGTTTACTATACATTCCCTCCTTGGAAACTTCAGAAGAAAAAAAAAATCAAGCAAAACCAGTGTGGATTACATACCTTTCATGCGAACTTGTTTGCGAACTTGGTTTGTTGATAGCCAGTCCAACACAAGAGTACATCACAATTCACGTGCTCAGCTCAGTTAGTTGTCGGAAGATCCTCCATGAGCAATGTTGATGTCAGCACGGCATGGCTTACAGAAGGCATAGTGCGGGCCTTGTCGGGACTTCGCCAATCCAATCAAACATTTCTTTGTACTTGGCGGTGAACATTGTTGCAACCTTGGGCTTCTTTGACTTCTTCGCTTGCTGTGATGGCGTGGTAGTCACCGTGCTAGTGTTTTGTCCGCCATTTTGATGGAAGAAGAGGGTGACTGCGCATGCGCATCAACAAACTGGCTTTACAATGCATCCGGTTTAAAAGGTGGATAAGCCTTTGACTGATTCAGTTGCTTTTTTTTTGTTGTTGTTGCGAAAATTCAGAAATCGGAAATGAATGCACAAGTCGTAATTTCGTAATCTGTCTCAGAATCGTAAAATTACGAAAAAATCGTAAGGGTTGGCAGCTATGGATATTACACCATAACTCACTGGCACTTGTAGCAGACATATATTACACAACTCACTGGCACTTGTGGCAGACATATTATACCATAACTCACTGGCACTTGTACAAGACATATATTACAAAACTCACTGGCACTTGTGGCAGACATATTACATCACAACTTACTGGCATTTATGGCAGACATATATTACACAACTCACTGGCACTTGTGGCAGACAGATATTACACCACAACTCACTGGCATTTATGGCAGACACATATTACACAACTCACTGGCACTTGTGGCAGAAATATATTACACAACTCACTGGCACTTGTGGCAGACATATATTACACCACTCACTGCACTTGTGGCAGACATATATTACACAACTCACTGGCACTTGTGGCAGACATATTACACAACTCACTGGCACTTGTGGCAGACAGATATTACACAACTCACTGGCACTTATGGCAGACATATATTACACAACTCACTGGCACTTGTGGCAGACATATATACACAACTCACTGGCACTTGTGGCAGACATATATTTACACAACTCACTGGCACCTGTGGCAGACAGATATTACACCACTCACTGGCACTGTGGCAGACATATTACATCACAACTCACTGGCACTTGTGGCAGACATATATTACACCACTCACTGCACTGTGCAGACAGATATTACACAACTGACTGGCACTTGTGGCAGACATATATTGCACCACTCACTGCACTTGTGGCAGACATATTACATCACAACTCACTGGCACTTGTGGCAGACATATTACATCACAACTCACTGGCACTTGTGGCAGACAGATATTACACCACTCACTGGCAACTTGTGGCAAACATATATTACACCACTCATCTGGCACTTGTGGCAGACATATTACATCACAAACATCACTGGCACTTGTGGCAGACATAATACATCACAACTCACTGGCACTTGTGGCAGACATATTTCCCCGTTCCTCTGGCTTTCTCTTTGGCATTGCACTCACGGCACAGGGCACTGCAGCACACAATCCACTGACAACCAGTCACTTTAGTCAGAACTCATTTCATGACACCTACACCTAACATCCCCCCCACCCACCCACCCTCACCTGACACCAGTCACTTCAGTCAGTACTCATTTCATGACACCTACACCTAACGTCCCCCCCCCCCCCACCCCCTCACCTGACACCAGTTACTTCAGTCAGTACTCATTTCATGACACCTACACCTAACGTCCCCCCCCACCCCAACCCCCTCCCCTGACACCAGTCATTTCAGTCAGAACTCATTTCATGACACCTAACGTCGCCCCCATCTTCACCTACACCAGTCACTTCAGTCAGTACTCATTTCATGACACCTACACCTAACGTCCCCCCACACCCCACCCACCCTCACCTGACACCAGTCACTTCAGTCAGAACTCATTTCATGACACCTACAACCAACATCCCCCCCCCTCCCCTGACACCAGTCACTTCAGTCAGAACTCATTCATGACACCTACACCTAACGTCCCCCCCCCCCCCACCCCCTCTCACCTGTCACCAGTCACTTCAGTCAGAACTCATTTCATGACACCTACACCTAACGTCCCCCCACCCCACCCACCCCCCTCACCTGACACCAGTCACTTCAGTCAGAACTCATTTCATGACACCTACAACCAACCGTCCCCCCCCACCCCAACCCCCTCCCCTGACACCAGTCACTTCAGTCAGTACTCATTTCATGACACCTACACCTAACGTCCCCCCCCCCACCCCCCAACCCCCTCCCCTGACACCAGTCACTTCAGTCAGAACTCATTTCAATGACACCTACAACCAACGTCCCCCCCCCCCCAACCCCCTCCCCTGACACCAGTCACTTCAGTCAGAACTCATTTCATGACACCTACACCTAACGTCCCACCCACCCCCACCCCCCCTCACCTGACACCAGTCACTTCAGTCAGTACTCATTTCATGACACCTACACCTAATGTCGCCCCTCTTCACCTGACACCATCATTCAGTCAGAACTCATTTCATGACACCTACACCTAACGTCCCCCCCCCCCCCACCCCCCCCACCCCTGACACCAGTCACTTCAGTCAGAACTCATTTCATGACACCTACAACCAACGTCCCCCCCCACCCCAACCCCCCTCCCCTGACACCAGTCATTTCAGTCAGAACTCATTTCATGACACCTACACCTAACGTCGCCGCCCTCTTCACCTGACACCAGTCACTTCAGTCAGAACTCATTTCATAGACACCTACACCTAACGTCCCCCCCACCCCCACCCCCCTCACCTGACAACCATTCACTCAGTCAGAACTCATTTCATGACACCTACCCCTAACGTCCCCCCCCCCTCCCCTGACACCAGTTACTTCAGTCATAACTCATTTCATGACACCTACACCTAACGTCCCCCCCACCCCCCCCCCCCACCCCCAACCCCTCCCCTGACACCAGTCACTTCAGTCCGAACTCATTTCATGACACCTACACCTAACGTCCTCCCCCCCACCCCCCCCTCCCCTGACACCAGTCACTTCAGTCAGAACTCATTTCATGACACCTACAACCAACGCCCCCACCCCAACCTCCTCCCCTGACACCATCATTTCAGTCAGAACTCATTTCATGAACCTACACCTAACGTCCCCCCCCCACCCCCCTCACCTGACACCAGTTACTTCAGTCAGTACTCATTTCATGACACCTACACCTAACGTCCCCCCCACCCCACCCCCCCTCACCTGACACCAGTCACTTCAGTCAGTACTCATCAGGGCTCCCAATGACGCACATATGTGCGTCTATGACGCACTATGAGCGAAAAGGACGCACTAAAAAACGTGTAGCGAGTCCTGCGGGACGCACTACAAAATCAGGCAAACCCTAAAACGTGCCGCGGTCAGTGATCAAAGCTGAGCACACCACAAGCTTCGCGCGCGATTGCCTGCCGTCAAATTCAGGACAGCGTGTGCCCGCGAAAGTACAGTAAGCCGAGAAGCTGTGTAAACACTGATTAGCTCGCCTTGTGGCCCACGTCACTGAACAGTTACTCAGTCGAACAGGCTGACTTATTCAGACTGTGGCGCCCGCCGCCACTGATTAACCAATTCGATGACTCACAAGTTGTAACAATCGCGTGCACAAGCCAAGGCGAACGAAGCAGAAGGGAAGTTCACGGCTATCGCAACCCCCTCCCCTGACACCAGTCATTTCAGTCATAACTCATTTCATGACACCTACCCCTAACGTCCCCCCCCACCCCCCCCTCACCTGACACCAGTCACTTCAGTCAGAACTCATTTCATGACACCTACAACCAACGTCCCCCCCCCCCCCCCTCACCTGACACCAGTCATTTCAGTCAGAACTCATTTCATGACACCTACAACCAACGTCCCCACACCCCCACCCCCCCTCACCTGACACCAGTCACTTCAGTCAGAACTCATTTTCATGACACCACACCTAACGTCCCCACCCCCACCCCACCACCCCTCACCTGACACCACGTCACTTCATCAGAACTCATTTCATGACACCTACAACTAACGTCCCCCTACCCCCACCCCACCCCTCACCTGACACCAGTCATTTCAGTCAGAACTCATTTCATGTCATGTACACTAATGTCTCCCTGACACCATCATTTCTACCATGACACCTGATGTTCCCATGACACCTCATTTCATGCCATGTACACGAACGTCTCCCCCCCCTGACACTAGTCATTTCATGCCATGTACACCTAATGTCCCCCCCTGACACCAGTCATTTCATGCCATGTACACTGAATGTTCCCCCCCCTGACACCAGTCATTCATGCCATGTACACTAATGTCCCCCCGACACCAGTCATTTCATGCCATGTACAACCTAATGTCCCCCCTGACACCAGTCATTTCATGCCATAACACCTAATGTTCCCCCTGACACCAGTCATTTCATGCCATGTACACCTAATGTTTCCCCCTGATAACCAGTCATTTTATCGCCATGTACACCTAATGTTCCCCCTGACAACCAGTCATTTCATGCCATGTACACCTAATGTTCCCCCTGAACAGTCATTTCATGCCATGTACACCTAATGTCCCCCCTGACACCAGTCATTCATGCCATGTACACCTAATGTTCCCCCCCTGACATCAGTCATTTCATGCCATGTACACCTAATGTCCCTCACCCTGACACCAGTCATTTCATGCCATGTACACCTAATGTTTCCCCCCTGACAACTCAGTCATTTCATGCCATGTACACCTAATGTTTCCCCCTGACACCGTCATTTCATGCCATGTACACCTAATGTTCCCCCCTGACACCAGTCATTTCATGCCATGTACACCTAATGTTCCCCGCTGACACCAGTCATTTCATGCCATGTACACCTAATGTTCCCCCCTGACACCAGTCATTTCATGCCATGTACACCTAATGTTCCCCGCTGACACCAGTCATTCATGCCATGTACACCTAATGTTTCCCCTGACACCAGTCATTTCATGCCATGTACACCTAATGTTCCCCGCTGACACCAGTCATTTCATGCCATGTACACCTAATGTTCCCCGCTGACACCATTCATTTCATACCATGTACACCTAATGTTTCCCCCTGACACCAGTCATTTCATGTCATGTACACCTAATGTCCCCGCTGACACCAGTCATTTCATGCCATGTACACCTAATGTCCCCCCTGACACCGTCATTTCATGCTCATGTACACCTAATGTTCCCCCCTGACACCAGTCATTTCATGCCATTTCACCTAATGTCCATCCCCCTGACACCAGTCATTTCATGCCATGTACACTAATGTTCCCCACTGACACCAGTCATTTCATGCCATGTTCACCTAATGTTCCCCACTGACACCAGTCATTTCATGCCATGTACAACTAATGTTCCCCACTGACACCAGTCATTTCATGCCATGTACACCTAATGTTCCCCCTGACACCAGTCATTTCATGCCATGTACAACTAATGTTCCCCACTGACACCAGTCATTTCATGCCATGTACACCTAATGTTCCCCCCTGACACCAGTCATTTCATGCCATGTACAACTAATGTTCCCACTGACACCAGTCATATCATGCCATGTACACCTAATGTTTCCCCCCTGACAACCAGTCATTTCATGCCAGGACACCTAATGTTCCCCCCTGACATAGTCATTTCATGCCATGTACACTTAAAATGCCCCCCCCCCCCCCTGACACAGTCATTTCATGCCATGACACTAAGTCCCCCCAGACACTAGTCATTTCATGCCAGTCACTTAACGCCCCCTGACACTAGTTATTTCATGCCATGTACACTAACGTCCCCCCCCCCCCCCCCCCCTGACACCAGTCATTTCATGCCATGTACACTTAACGTCCCCCCCTGACACAAGTCATTTCATGCCATGTACACTTAACGTCCCCCCTCCTGACACCAGTCTATTTCATGCCATGTACACTTAACTTCCCCCCCCCCCCCCGACACAGTCATTCAGTCAGACCATCATTCATGCCATGTACACCTAACATCCACTACACATATTCAATTCTATCCAATCCCATGCCATTAACATATCAGCTTTTCATTCCACACACCCTGTGTTGATCATAACCAAATCCACTCACTGTCACACTATTCATTTCATACTAAACCCCTCGTTGTTGATGTAATTTGATTGTAACCAATCATCCCATGCTTAGATACCATTCTTTAACTCATCCAATCCCTCCATTATATCAATACTTTTATTACAAGCTTAATCTAGGATTATTCAAAAGGGGAGTCCACCATCCTTATCATATTTATTCATTCCACAAAGTCAAAGTCAAAAGGTGGGCACGCTCATTTTGAAAATATCCAATATGGTCTTAAACATCTCCACTTCCGTTGGTAGAAGGAGGAGATGAACTCAGCCGATAGGTGATTACACTAACACCAATGAAATCAAGAATCGTTCGCTCCTCTCAGTTCAGAGTTTCAGTTTTTCAAGCAGAACGACAAACTAGCGCCCGCAACGATCAGGAACAGGTGCGGCATACTGCAACTTGCGGGGTCTGCCACGCGTAAGATCAAATTGGTGGAAGGAACGTATTTTCGGGGGATGACAAATCCCTAGCGTCTAAGTAAGCTCTGTTTTATGAAGGAAGATCGAACAAACTTTCCCATTTTACATCTACCTGACACCATATGTACAAATCCCTATCATTATAAATCTATCATCTGACTGACACTAAATCCTCCATCTATTCAACAACAAATAAATCGCATTGCCACAATCAATCAACACCAATTCATACGGCTAATCTCAAACTTCACAACTCATTTAATTCATACCAAGAAGTCCATACCAACATCTACTGAAATTTAATTTACCAAATCCTAGTACATTTAAATTTCATCACATATAAAACAAATTTAAAATAACTAAACCTTGATCATACAAAAAATCCATGTCCATCCAATCATTAACACACACAACACACACAACAATCTTTATTCAACAGACCTGAATCTATGACATCAAATTCTCAAAATCTCACATCAGTTAGCCAGTCCAAATAAACCAAATTTCAAATGACAAAAGATTGAATCATACAAAAACCCCTGTCTCAGAAGACTAGCGGGGGGAACAGGGGGGGTTTTTTTTTTTAAAAAAATGAACCCCAAATAATTCCCCCAAATTTTTCGCTTATTTTTCGTAAAGGTTCGGTTTTCAGAAATTTTACCTGATAAAAAAAAGGGTTAAAAATTTTTAAACACCATGTAAAAAAAACAGAAAAAAAGAAATGTAAGGGGTCTACCCTCCTTTTATTTTCCCCCCTAGTGCGAACAGGGTGTTCCAGTGACTTTTTTGGAGAGGCATGAGTGTGAGGGCACTGCATATCAGGGAAAGGGATGGGTGGCTGGAATTATTTATTTTGTGATTAGATTGTGTATGTCTGTATTGAGGATGCTACGATTTGGGAATTGTGCATGTTGTGCCGTGTTGGATGCTTGATTGTGATTGTGCATGGGTGCGTGCGTTGAAATATTTATTTGTGACTGCGTGTGTTGATTGAATTAATAGGGTGTTTGTATCGTATTCGTTTCGTGTTGTGGTCTCTTTGCGAGGCGTGTTGAGGTCAGTCATCCATTCACTCCCACTTAGACCGATCCTGTCAGGGCAGACCTCCCCAGGGTCGGTCGTGACACCTACATTTTAACTATTTCTACTTTCTTGAAATATATCAGGCTGACCTCTCCAGTATTACCATATATGCATCAATTTATTAACAGTAAAAACAGCACAACCCAGCACTGTGGAAAAATAGCTGAGGGGAATAAGAGGGTACACTTTAATGTAACGAAAACAAGAGAAGGGCTGTTTATTGAGGTAGAGAATGGATCTGTTTTATTATCCTTCTTTTTGTTAAAATTAAATTTTTCTATCCAAAATTGAAAAAATCTTGAGATTTTCTTTATATCTTTCATTTCTTTCTGTTTTTTGATTGTTGTTGCAGTTTAGGTAAACTGGAAATTCTGTATGTATTCCCCATAAAGTTTCTGCTTTGTTTTTGCTTTGTTTTTTTTGACATAATCTACATCAGAATGTATCCACTGATGGATGAGCAACAATAAGTTTTGTAGCAAACTGGTCCTGAACTGTCTTAATCAAGACACTAGCTTGAATCGTACATCAAGACATCGGCAATCAACTGGTCTGAATTGGTCTTAACAAGACACTAGCTTGAATCGTACATCATACATCAGCAGCAAACTGGTCTGAATTGGTCTTAACAAGACACTAGCTTGAATTCGTACATCAAGACATCAGCATTCAAACTGGTCTGAACTGGTCTTAACAAGACACTAGCTTGATCGTACATCTATACATCACCTGCATCAAACTGGTCTGAACTGGTTTTAACATGACACTAGCTTGAATCATACA
The DNA here is from genome assembly GCA_018398815.1 of Conus ventricosus. Lineage (NCBI taxonomy): Eukaryota > Metazoa > Mollusca > Gastropoda > Neogastropoda > Conidae > Conus > Conus ventricosus. The sequence continues at coordinate 136,968 of JAFLJL010019394.1, forward strand.
TCAGATCATCAGCATCAAACTGGTCTGAACTGGTCTTAACAAGACACTAGCTTGAATCGTACATCAAGACATCAGCATCAAACTGGGTCTGGAATTGGTCCTTAACAAGACACTAGCTTGAATCGTACATCATACATCACTCAAACTGGTCTGAACTGGTCTTAAACACAGACACTACTTACTGCACAACCATAAAACAAAACTATCCACAAAGACTGCTTTCAGACACTCTTCTTAACAAGACTGCTTTGATTTACACCAATGAACCAAACATCAACAAAGACAGACTGCTTGAGACACTCTTCTCACAAGACTCTGCTTTGAATTCTACACCAATAAACAGTCAACGAAGATTGGCTGACACTCTTCTTAACAAAACACCGACCTGAACTGTCTATCAATAAACCAAACTGTTCATAAAGGCTGTTGACACTCCTATTCACCAAGATACTACTGGCTGGAATTGAACACCAGTTACCACATTCTAAATAAAGATAGAAAAGTCTTACCTGAGGTAGTGGATCTCACATAGGCCATGCCTTTCTTCCGGTAGTGTCGGGTTTTCCCAGGAAAGGCTTCTCACACTTGGCACACACAAAGTGCTGAAACACAAAACCAGGATGCTGCCTCACATGGGCACTCCACAAAGCACTGAAACCATACTAGGATGTTGCCTCATAATGGAAGGGGGGGGGAGCACACAAAGAGTGGAAACAAATGCCAGATGTTACCTCACAATAACCAAACACAAAGCACTGAAACAAACAGAACGTTGCCCTCATAACAGACACCACAAAGCCTGAAACACAAACCAGGAGTGTTGCATCACAAAGAGCACACCACAAAGCACTGAAACACAAACTAGAATGTGCCTCATAACAACACACATAAAGCAACTGTAACACAAACTGGAATGTTTGCATCGTCAAAGGGCACACACAAAGCCCTGAAAAAAAAAAAAACAAGAAAACACATACTAAACTTTTGCATCACAACAGACACACATAAAGCATGAAACACAAAACTAGAATGTTGCCTCACAACAGACACACAAAGCACTGAAACACAAACCAGGATGTTGCATCGCAAAGGGCAACACACAAAGCACTGAACACAAACTGGAAATGTTGCCCTGACAACAGACACACATAAAGCACTGAAACACAAACCAGGATGTAGCATCACAAAGGCACACACAAAGCACTGAAACACAAACTAGAATGGTTGCCTCACAACTGACAGCACATAAAGCACTGAAACACAAACCAGATGTTGCACATCGAAAAGGGCACACACAGCTCGAAAAAGTATGTTACGGGAATGTTGCCTGACAACAGACACACAAAGCACTGAAACACAAACTGGAAGGTTTGCTGACAACAGACACACAAAGCAATGAAACAACAAACTGGAATGTTGCCTGACAACAGACACAAAAGCACTGAAACACAAACCAGGATGTTGCATCGCAAAGGGCACACACTAATCACTGAAAACACAAACGGAATGTTGCCTCACAACAGACACACATAAAGCACTGAAACACAAAACTGATTCTGCATCGCTTAGGGCACACCCTAAGAACTGATACTAAAACTGATTGTTGCCTCTAAAATGACCTCATAAAGGCTCTCTGATTCACTACCTGGTGTGTGCATCGCAAAGGGCACACTACATTGCTCTGAAACAAAAACAGGAATGTTGCCTCACAACAGACACTCATAAAGATCTGAAACACAAACCAGGATTTTGCATTGCAAAGTGCACACACCAAAGCACTTGAAACACATAATCTAATTGTTGCTCACAACAGACTCACATAGAAGCACTGAAACACAAGACCAGGATGTTGCATCGCAAAGGGCTCACACAAAGCACAGTAACTCTTAACCAGGAGTTGCTCGCAAAGGGCACACACAAAGCACTAAACACAATCTGGAATGTTGCCTCACAACAGACAACACATAATGCACTGTAACACAAACCAGGATGTTGCTTCGCAAAGGGCACACTCAAAGCACTGATACTCAAACTAGAATGTTTGCCGTGACACCAGACACAACACAAAGACGCTGAAACATACACCAGGATGTTGCATCACACTTGGCATGAAAATTTTAAATTTTGCTCTTTTATTCCGTAATTGGTTTCATAGGGAACGTTAAGTTTATATTAAAAATGTTCATACAAGTCCGTTTCCAATTTTTCACAACCCTATGAATTATCTCTCCCTTTGCTCTCTCTCTCTCTCTCTCTACTTCAAACATCTTAACTGGTAGTAAATCTTTTTTCCTGATTTGTATTAACTCTGGCAGTTGCTTTTACAGGTTTTTCAATTCAGAGTAAATTATACATTTTGGCAATATAATGTTCTTTTGAATGGTGCTATTGTTTTTTGGTTTCTGTCCTTTTTTTTTAATACTTATCTGTGGAGGCTTATCTTGTAGCGTTCTGTTTTTACAGTTGAGTGTTTATTTAGAGTGAGTGTTAATATTGCATATGTGATGAGGGTATTAGTGGTGGTGATGTGTGTGTGCTCCCTCTGTGCATGTGGGGCATGTGTGGTGTGGTGTGTGTGTGTGTGTGAGTGTGTGTGTATGTGTCGTGTGTGTGTGTATGACACTGTTTTGGCAGGGTGGTGTGCTTGTTGTTTCTTATTGGTGTGGTGTTGTGTGTGTCTGGGTGGTGGGGGTGGGGAAGGGGTGGGTAGATTTGTGCATGCTATGTGTTTAATATTTATATATATGTTTACAGACTTACACAAGATGGTAAATGAAATTGACAAGAATGACTGAGCACAGTGCAAAGTGTAGAATATTTTTGACTGATATGCCTTGTTTATAATTGTTGTAATATGTGACTTTTGATAATGGCTAAACCACAAACAAATTCTTTGTATTCTATGAGGACAATAAAATATCGTGTAGCGTGAGAACAAAGTGCTGACACAAAAACCGAGGATATTGCCTCACACTTGGCTTTACACAATGGATCGGGGGGGGTTTATTCCATAGATGGTGCTCACAATGAACCACAACATCCAAAGCGCTGAAACACACAAACCATGATGTTTCCTTCACAATGGGACACACACAAAGCACTGAATCACAATGATGTTGCCTCCACTAATGGCACACACACAGCACTGAAACACAAACCTGAGGATGTTTGCCTCACAATGGGCAGTGGGGGGGGGGGGCACACACAAAGCTCTGAAACACAAACCAGATTTCCTCACCAATGGGCACACACAAAGCACAGGAAATACAAAGATGGTGCCTCACAAGGCACACAAAAGCACTGAAACACAAAACCAGGATGTTGCCTCACTTGGATCACACAATTTACACACACATGTTTATATATGATGTTGCCGTCACTATGGCACACACAAAGCAATGAAACACAAACCAGGATGCTGCCGCTCACTATGGGCACACCAAAGCACTGGAAACACAAAGATGTTGCCTCACTAATGGGGGCACACACAAAGCACTGAAATACAATGATGTTGCCTCACAATGGCACACAACAAAGCACTGAAACACAATGATGTGGCCTTCACTATGGGCACTACACAAAGCGCTGAAACACAAAGATGTGGCATCACAAAGTGCTAAAACATAAACAAGGAGGTTGCCTCTTAGCTCAATCAATACAGTCACTGTCCCTCTGACTACCACAGGGAGGCACTGTGAATGTGGGTCATCAGTAGCACTGGGAATCAGTCCACCTACAGGACTTTTTTACTCATAGTTACCTGCCTTTCTCCAGTCTTGTCACTGTATATCTACAGGACATTTACCTCTATAGCTATACCTTCCTTTCTCCAGTCATTGTCACTGTGTATCTATAGGAAGGACTTTTTTACTCTATAGTACCCTGTTCTCCTTTCCTCCAGTCAGCTGTCCCACTGGGTATCTACCAGGACTTTTTCTCTATAGTAACCTTCCTTTCTCCAATCATTGTCACTAGAGCGTTGTGTCTACAGGACTTTTACTCTATAGCTACGTGTCATTTCTCCAGTCATTGTCCACTGTGTATGTACAGGACATTTACTCTAATAGTTACCTGTCCTTTCTCCTCATGGGGCTAGGGGGGGGGGGGGGGGGGGGGGGGGCCTACAGGACTTTTTTTACTCTAATATCTACCTGTCTTCTCAGTCATTGTCACGTGTGTGTCTACAGGACTTTTACTCTAGAAATACCGTTCCGTTCTCAGTCATTGTCACTGTGTGTCTACGAACGTACTTTCTCTATATCTACCTGTCCTTTCTCCAGTCATTGGTCACTGGTATCTACAGGACTTTTACTCTATAATCTACCTGTCCTTTCTCCATCATTGTCCACTGCGTACCTACATACTTTAATTCTATACTACCTGCCCTTTCCCAGTCACTGTACACGTGTACCTACAGACCTTTATTCTATAATATCTACCTGGCCCTTTCTCCAGTCACGGTCACTGTGTACCTACAGGACCTTATTCTATATCTACCTGTCCATCACCTGTTCTTTCTCCAGTTATTGTCAATGTGTATCTTACAGTTCTTTCATTCTATTAAACCTACCTGTCCACCGTCTGCCGTTTCTCCAGTCCACCATCAATGTCTACCGACTGGACTTTCATTCTAATACTACCATGTACCCTTTCTCCATCATTGTCACTGTGTATCCTACAGGACTTTTATTCTATAGCCAGTTTGCTATCTAGAAATTTTCTAAAATGGGGGGGGCTTTGGCCCCCCATTGGTATGAAAAATTGGGGGATCTGGAACCAATATGTGCGGCTTGAGTAAAGGAACACATATTTAGTTTTAAATAACTTTTCACATAAAATCACATTTTCATGAAAAAGTTTTCTTACCTTGCAAAATTTCTGCACTCCTTTCTTCTGTAACAATGTTTACTCCTTTTCTTGTGAATATAATTATACTGTCATAGTGTTCAGCAGTGTCCTTTTCTTGAGAAAAAATAACTTCCCATTGCACACTCCTTTTCTCCAAAAGTCAATACTGGTCACATTGAACACTTGCAATGCGAATTACATGTTTTGTCTCCAGTCCATATGAAAAACAGTTATTTTACCTAAACACACATGTAGCTTCCCTTAATACACACAGAAAAAAAGTCACATGAAAAAAAAAAAAAAAAAAAAAAAGCATACAGGGGGGGGGGGCCTTCCCATGACTGTCCACAATCAACTCTGGTTTCACTTGGCCCTTTGGAAAACTCTCCCTATCCTTTTTACTCTTTCCAGCGAGAGCGGGCTTTGCTGAAGTCCAAACTCTCTCAGCCTGGCCCTTCCAGCTTAGCATCATCAGCCTGTGCAAGAGTGCGTTGCTCAAGCGTTTCCGCATCTTGTTCTTTGTCTGGTTCTTCTCCTAAACCCTCTCTCGCAGTCGGTCTGTATGGTAGGGACATGACCAGAGCATGCTTCCAGGCGTAGCAGACTGGAGGTATCCTGTGTTGCTGGAACACCAGCTGCCATAAGGAGTGAAAAAAGGGGTGTAGACAGCTCCTGTGCATTTTACCCCTTGGATATCTCTCCTGCTTTCCCTCAAATTAAAATAAAGTTTTTTTTGTTTTTTTTCATACTAACCCTCTCTGGCAGCACTGTATGAAGCTATGAGGTGCTGTCTGGTGAAATCTTCCAACGTCTTCTCTTCCATAGGCTCACCTCAGTTGCTCTATCTTGCAGTGCCATAACTTTCAACTTTCAGCTTAAAAAGAAAGGTCTAATGGACGAAGCCCCAGAACTTCAAATGCTTCCGCAATGTTTTCGAGTCATCAGGAAAATCTGGATGAAATCTGGTCCTTTAGGCTCTGATGTGAAATGCTTTTCTCATGCTGGTGATGTCATCAGTTGCTTTTGAAGAGGGTACCTTCTGTGAATTGACAGCCAATTTCTTTGAAACGACACAGGTACACTTCTCCCCCACTGTTGTCTTTCAGCTTCTCCTCATCTCTGCGTTGGTGTGGTCTTCCTCTGATTCAGCTCTTGATGGAGGAACAGAGTGTTCCTGGATGGCAGGCTTGATGGGCTGCTATGTCTAAATCAGATTTTCTGCAGCTGAAGGCACAGTTCGACAAGTGTGGAACTGAGTCCAGCGATCAATATGTTTTGCAACAAGACAAATCTGTAATCTGTCAGTTCTTCTTCAAAGCCCTTTTTCGTCCTGTGATTTCCATTCCTTTTGAAATAAGGACAAGAACTTTATAATTATTAAAAACTGCCCACTAGGGCATCATAGAAAGCCAACCAGCATATTTCATGGACCTATTTAAGTTTGAGTTCCTGGACTGTCCAGCACTTTCTGACAATTGGCTTTGAGTTCTGACACTCTGTTTGCAGATTTAGCAAAGTAGTTGTGAGATTTGTGAAGGTTTCTTCCCAAGTCTTTGAATATTCCACCTTCTTGAAGCCTGTGATGTGCAAAGGTTTCAATCGGTGAGCCATGCAGTGAATGCTCACAAGATGAGGACACTTTCTCTTTAAATCGTTTTAGCAACCCCACTTTTCTTTCCTGTCATTACTGCAGGGCCCCTCACTTCCAAATCCTATCAGTCTGGAAAAGTCTATCCCCTTATCTTGAAGAAAGTTTATGATCAAATTGAAAATGCAGCTTCTGCTTACAAGAAGACCCCTCAACAGTGATATTTCCTAGAAGGAGTTTGAAGCTCCATAGGTGTCTGGATCGATCAGTCCTCACATAAGAATCACATCTCAGACAAACGACAAACCCAGCAGTATACAAGACAAACACACACTAGCAGTTTGCTGACCCACTACACACAAACACACATCAGCAGTATACTGACCTACTACAGCACAAACACACTCCACAGTATACAGAAAAACACACATCTCAGTTTGCTGACCCCTACACACATACACACACCAGCAGTATCCAAACACTCTACCAGCATATACTGACCCACATACACTCTGACCAAACACACACCAAGCAGTATACTGACCCACAAGAATTTGGCAGTTGAAGTGGTAGGTGGTAGGCTCTCCACGAAACTTGATGGTGCTCATTGATCTCATCAAATCGCTGATAACACGCACACATCTACCAATGTCACACATCCTAATTAATGTGTGATGCGTGTGCGTGGAAAACATCACAAAGCTGCACTATGTCGCAACATGCAGATGACTGTGAATGTGTGCGCCTGAAGACTATGAACAATTACACTTGGTCAGAATTGACTTGTTGATGTGTGCTCCCTTGAAAAACATGACAAATTACACAAGGTCTGACATCATGATCAAGGTTTACATGTGTGGTGCAAGGTAAACATCACAAATCTTATGAAGTCTTAATGTCATATGTCAAAGTATGCATGTGTTTGCAGGTAAAACATGACAAATTATACTAGGTCGGATGTCGTAATCAAGTTTAACATGTGTGTGCAGGTATAACATAAACTATACAAAAGTCCTGACATCATACTTAAGGTGCGGGAATGGGTGCGCGAAAAAACATAGCACATTACACTAGCTCAGACCTGTAATTATGGTGTGGAACATGACTAATTACATGGGTCTGACATTGTAATTAAGGTGTGGAACATGACTAATACACTAACTCAGACCTTGTAAATTAAGGTGTGGAAACATACTAATTACACGGGTCGACCTTGTAATTAAGGTGTTGAAACATACTCATACACTACTCTGACCTTGTAATTAAGGTGTGGAAACATGACAAATTACACTAGCTCTGACCTTTAGATTATAAAGGGTGAAACATGACTATTACACAGGGTCTGACCTTGTAATTAAGTGTTGGAAACATGACTAATTGACACTAGCTCATGACCTTGTAATTAAGGTGTGGAAACCTGACTAATTACACTGGTTCTGACCTTGTAATTAAGTTGTGGAAACATGACTAATTACACTAGCTCTGACCTTGTAATTAGGTGTGGAAACATTGACTAATGTACACTGGCTCTGACCTGTAATTATGGTGTGGAAACATGACTAATTACACAGCTCTGACCTTGAATTAAGGTGTGGAAACATGACTATTAGAACTATCTCAGACCTTGTAATTAAGGTTTGTGGAAACATTGACTAATTACACTAGCCTGACCTTGAATTAAGGTGTGAAACATGACTAATTACACTACTCTGACCTTGTAATTAGGTGTGGAAACATGACTAATTACACCGGGTCTGACCTGTAATTATGGTGTGAAACATGGACTAATTACACTAGCTCTGACCTGTAATTAAGGTGTGGAAACATGACTAATTACACTAGCTCTGAACCTTGAATTAAGGTATGGAAACATGACCTAATTACACTGGTCTGACCCTTGTAATTAAGGTTTGGAAACATGACTAATTGACAAACACTGGGTCTGACCGTGTAAATAAGGTGGTGGCAAACCTGACTAAATTACACTGGTCTGACCTTGTAATTGAAGGTGTGAAACATGACTCATTACACTAGCTCTGACCTTGTAATAAAGGTGTGGAAACATGACTAATTACACTAGCTCTGAACTTGGTAATTAAGGTGGTGGAAACAGACGAATTACCAAGCTCTGAGCCTTTGTAATTAAGGTGGTGGAAACATGACTAATTAACACTAGCTCCGACATTGTAATTAAGGTGTGGCAACATGAATGACTAATTTACACTAGCTCAGACCTTTGTATTTAATGTGGTGGAAACAATACTAATTACACTAGCTCTGACCTTGTAATTTAAAGGTGTGGAAACATGACGAATTACACTAGCTCTGACCGTGTAATTAAGGTGTTGGAAACATGAACTAATTACACAGGTCTGACCTTGTAATTAAGTGTGGAAACATGATCTAATTCACTAGCTCTGACCTTGTAATTAAGGTTGGAAACATACTAATTACACTAGCTCTGACCTTGTAATTAAGGTGTGGAAACATGACTAATTACACGGGTCTGACCTTGTAATTAAGGTGTGAAACATGAACTAATTACACTAGCTCTACCTTGTAATAAGGTGTGGAAACATGACTAAGTTACACTAGCTCCTTGACCTTGTAATAAGGTGTGAAACATGACTAATTACACTGGGTTCTGACCTTGTAATTAAGGTATGGAAAAATGACTAGGATTACTCTAGCTCGAACCTTGTAAATAAGGTTGGAAACATGACTAATTACACTATCTCTGACCTTGTAATTAAGGGTGGAAACATGACTAATTACACTGGGGCTGACCTTGTAATTAAGGTGTGGAAAACTATGACTAATTAAACTGGGTCTGACCTTGTACTTAAGGTGTGGAAAACATGACTAAATTACACTGGGTTCTGACCTTGTAATTAAGGTGTGGAAACATTACTAATTACACTAGCTCTGACCTGTAATTATGGTGTGGAACAAGACTAATTACCCCTAGCTCTGACCTTGTAATTTAAGGTGTGGAAACATGACTAATTACACTGACT
>JAFLJL010019394.1:151420-185723 GCA_018398815.1 Conus ventricosus
CTGCGGGACCGCACTACAAAAATCAGGCAAACCCAAAACGTGCCCGCGGTTCAGTGATCAAAGCTTTGAGCACACCACAAGCTTCGCGCAACGGCGATTGCCGTGCCGCCAATTCAGGAAGCGTGTTGCCCTGCAAAGTACAGTAAGCCGAGAAAGCTGCGTAAACACTGATAGGCTCGGCCTTGGGCCCACGTCACTGAAACAGTTACTCAGTCGACCAGCTGACTTATTCAGACTGTGGCTCGCCGCCGCCACTGATTAACCAATTCGATTGAATCACAAGTTGTAACAACGTGTGCACAAGCCGAGCGAACGAAGCAGAAAGGAAGTTTCACGGCTATCGCATCTCGTCAAATATTCGTTGCGTCATGGTTGGGCGCTCCTAAAAAACGCAAAGAAACATCTTCTGAGATGCTACAGACAGTGAATCGTCGATTCCTAAGAAATATCTAACAGCAACCAACCTTCACAAGAAATGTTTTTTTTTAAGAAATGTTTTCAGAGAGAGAGAGAGAGAGAGTGAAGGAGAGAGATTCTTTTACTCTAAATGTTCAGATTTAATGATTATCAAGCCGACAATTAAAAAAGTAAGAAATACTAGATTTCTGTAATTGGTTAATTTTGTTCATGGGACGCCTCTATACCTTCCTCTGGACCCATTTAGCATCAGTGAAGGCGTCCCTGGGACCCCCTGTCTGTCATACAAATGGTAGCCCCGACTCATTTCATGACACCTACACATAACGTTGCCCACTCATTCACCTTGACACCAGTCACTTCAGTCAAACTCATTTCAAGACCCTACACCTAGACGTCCCCCCCACCCCCACCCCGCTCACCTTGACACGCAGTCACTTCAGTCAAACTCATTCATGACACCTACAACCAACGTCCCCCCCACTCCCAATAACCCCCTCCCCTGTACACCATTCATTTCAGTCAGAACTCATTGCTGTCCTGAGGGGCGGGGGGGGGCTGCCTACAACCAACGTCCCCCCCCCCCCCCCCCCCCCCCCCCCACCACACCAGTCACTTTCAGTCAGTAACTCATTTCAATGACTCCTACACCTAACGTCCCCCGCCCCCTCACCTGACCCCAGTCACATCATCCAGTACTCATTCATGACCACCTACACCTAACGTCCCCCCCCCCCCACCCCCCCTCACCTGACACCAGTACTTCAGTCAGAACTCACTTCATGACACCTACAACCAACATCCCCCCCCCCCCCCCCCCCCCCTTCCCCTGAACACCGAGTCACTTCAGTCAGAACTTCATTTCATGACACCTACACCTACGTCCCCCCCCTCACCTACACCTAGTTACTTCAGTCAGAACTCATTTCATGACACCTACACCTATCGTCCCCCCTCTTCACCTGACACCAGTCTCTTCAGTCAGAACTCATTTCATGACACCTACCCCTAAGTCCCCCAACCCCACCCCCCCTCAACCTGACTCCAGTCACTTCAGTCAGAACTCATTTCATGACACCTACAACCAACATCTCCCCCCCCCCTGTCCCCCCCCCCTCCCCTGACACCAGTCACTTCAGTCAGAACTCATTTCATGACCATCTACACCTAACGACCGCCCCCCCCCCCCCCCACCCCACCCCCTCCCCTGACACCAGTCACTTCATCAGAACTCATTTCATGACACAACACCTAACGTCCCCCCCCACCCACCCCACCCCCCCCCTCCCCTGACACCAGTCCTTCATCTGAACTCATTTCATGACACCTACAACAACGTCCCCCCCACCCCCAACCCCCTCCCCTGAAACCAGTCATTCAGGCAGAACTCATTTCATGACACCTACACCTAACGTCCCCCCCCCCCCCGCCCACCCCTCACCTGACACCAGTTACTTCAGTCATTCTCATTTCATGACAAACCTACACCTAACGTCCCCCCCCAATTCCCACCCCCCTCACCTGAACACCAGTCCCACATCAGTCAGTACTCATAGGTCCCAATGACGCACATATGTGCGTCTATGAGCACTATGAGGCGAATAGGACGCACTAAAAACAAAACTTAGCGAGTCTGCGGGGACGCCCTACAAAATCAGGCAAACCCTAAAACGGCCGCGGTCCAGTGATCAAAGGCTGAGCACACCACAAGCTTCGCGCGGCGATTGCCTGCTCGTCAAATTCAGGACAGCGTGTGCCCGCGAAATTACAAAGCCGAGAAGCTGCGTAAACACTGATAGGCTCGCCTTGTGGCCCACGTCCTGAACAGTTACTCAGTCGACAGGCTGCTTATTCAGACTTGTGCGCCCCCGCCACTGATTAACCAATTCGATGACTCACAAGTTGTAACACGGGTGCACAAGCCCGGCGAACGAAGCAGAAGGGAAGTTCACGGCTATCGCATCTCGCAACTATGTCGTTTGCGTCAGTGTTGGCCTCCTAAAAAACGCAAAGGAAACATCTTCTGAAGATGCTACAGACAGTGAAACGTCGATTCCTAATGAAATACCCTACAGCAACACAACCTCACAAGAAATGTTTTTTTTTAAGAAATTTTTTCAGAGAGAGAGAGAGAGAGAGGGGAAGAGAGAGGATTCATTTACTCTGAAATGTTCAGTTTTAAGATTATCAAGCCGACAATTAAAAAAGTAAAAAAATACTAGATTTCTGTATTGGTTAATTTTGTTCATGGGGACTCTCTATAAACCCCCTCTGGGACCCTATAAGCATCATGAAGGAGTCCCTGGGACCCCCTGTCTGTCAGTACAAATGGTAGCCCCCACTCATTTCATGACACCTACACATAACGTTGCCCCCCATTCACCTGACACCAGTCACTTCAGTCAGAACTCATTTCATGACACCTACACCTAAACTCCCCCCCACCCCCACCCCCCTCACCTGACACCAGTCACTTCAGTCAAACTCATTTCATGACACCTACAACCACGTCCCCCCCCCCCCCAACCCCCTCCCCTGACACCAGTCATTTCAGTCAGAACTCATTCATGACACTACAACCCACGTCCCCCCCCCCCCCCCCCCCCCCCCCCCCACCCTGACACCATCCTTCAGTCAGTACTCATTTCATGACACCTACACCTACGTCCCCCCCCCCCCCCTCACCTGACCCCCAGTCACTTCAGTCAGTACTCATTTCATGACACCTACACCTAACGTCCCCCCCCCCCCCCCCCTCACCTGACACCAGTTACTTCAGTCAGAACTCATTTCCATGACACCTACACCTAACGTCCCCCCTCTTCAAACCTGACACCCGTCACTTCAGTCAGAACTCCCTTTCATACACCTACCCCTAACGTCCCCCCACCCCACCCCCCCCCCACCTGACACCAAATCACTTCAGTCAGAACTCATTTCATGACACCTACAACCAACATCCCCCCCCCCTCCCCTGACACCAGTCACTTCAGTCAGAACTCATTTCATACACCTACACCTAACGTACCCCCCCCCCCCCCCACCCCCAACCCCCTCCCCTGACACCGTCACTTCAGTCGAACTCATTTCATGACCCTACACCAACGTCCCCCCCCCCCACCCCACCCCCCCTCCCTGACACCATCACTTCAGTCAGAACTCATTTTAAAGACACCTACAACCAACGTCCCCCCCCCCACCCCAACCCCCTCCCCTGACACCAGTCATTCAGTCAGAATCATTTCATGACACCTACACCTAACGCCCCCCCCCCCCCCCCCCCACCCCCTCACCTAAAACCAGTTACTTTAGTCCCGTACTCATTTCATGACACCTACACCTAACGTCCCCCCCATCCCACCCCCCCTCACCTGACACCAGTCACTTCAGTCATACTCATCAGGGCTCCCAATGACGCACCCTATTGTGCGTCCCATGACCACAAGGAAAAAGGACATCAACGTTTTCTGATCGGTCAACTTAACAGTCCACAAAAGTATATCATTGAAGTAACATGTCTTTTGATCCTGTGCACAGCATCTGTCCCTTATCTGATACTAAACTCATCCTCTTATCAGATTCAACCCTGACCCTCACATTTTCTAAAGTATGGCACTGGAAGGACAGAATTTCTGATCTCTTGCGTGTAAGGGCATTTTATACCTCTACAACAAAAATGACCATCTTCTCCTGCCACCACTGCATCAGTTGAACATGCTAGGAATGGAAATTCTTTTGCAGCAAGAATGCCAGAACTGCTGCAACGCTTTTCCTGATTGGCACTGAAACTTGCTCAAGGCAACTGCTCATGCCTCTTATCCATGCATACTGGCCTGGTTTCATGTTGCCCTACACTGGTCAGACTCAAGGCAAACTTCTTTTTACTTTTTTTTCTGTCATTTTACATACCCCCGAAAATTTGAGAGTGCAGTCGCTTATTCTTTCCCAGACCACGGTTTATTGGCAAGACTGACCACGCGTTCTTTTCTGTAGTTCCACTCTCTCGGTGTTTGTGATTGCAAAGATCCATGATCCTTTAGACATTGACTTCAAGAGAGTGAGTGCAATAACCTCCATGATCATGGGAATAGGCATACATGTATACCGTTGAAAGAGGTGTGAACGGGGCGATCATCACCCACTTTGTGAATGCCTACCAAGTGTTGAAAAAATGCTTGATAGCTGGCCATATTCCTTCGCTCTCTGGACCTGGTCATATACAACTCTTTTACTGGTGACCCCACCATGCGACGTTTCCTACGTAAACGCGTAATGTTTTGTGTGCACTTTCCTCGTCTTGAACGCCCCCCCCCTTTTATACACAGATAGACATAGCAGCACATAAGTGACATGGTTTACACTGACTGATGGTCCCATGCCAGCAAGCACACTCACACTGAGCAGCTATTAACGACACTATCATGGTCTATTTCAATCACGAACAGAGTACATAAAGCTGTTTTTCATTTGGTGCCTGACATTTGCATGTAATGACAACTGTCTTTGTGGAATGATAACAGCCCATCACAGAAACAAAAATACTGTCATATACAGACATATAGCGATTCGTCGAAATTTGCATCAGTTGATAAGCAAATAAGTACAAAAGCATTCACGTCTGAAACAGTCAATGAAGAATCCTAATTGATGCACTCTACTGTCATATCTGAATCTTCATGCTGAAGTCCTGGCTCCATAGCATGGAGTATCAAAATTCCCATTGCGTTCATACGCTTCACACTGGAAAAACACAAACAAAAAATACATTTTTTTCATTGCAACAGCCAAGATGGCACACACAGCCTTTTCAGATCTATTAAAAAAATGGGGAAAACACCATTTCTAAAGAAGGAAACAAATAAAAAGGCAACACATGTATATTTTGAAATCCTTCGTTTTCACTGACGTCACTAAATAGAACACAAATACCCACAATACTTACGCCGATCGACTAGTCCGCCATTTTCTTCCCTAACTTATGAAACTCTCTCATTTGAACCGGCAAATAGTAAATAACATGCACATTAAACATGAAATGTTTGTAACAAGTATGCCTTTCATGCATACTATTTTTGCATGTAATCTATAGATATTCTTATCTGTGCATACAATTTTCATTTTCCATGGTTGAATTGTTCAGACACACAATAGATAATGAGGGAGTTTCCATTATCTTTTCAATTCAAATAATGGTAAATTGAAACTATTTTACATAATGCATAGCAAGTCACTACCTGACTGGTGCAATGATTTATTTTATTCCCAGTCCAGTAATTTTCCCCAAGCTTTTGTACATACTAACTGCATTTTCCACCATTTTGAAAACAAACATAAATAATACATTTGTACCTTTGTACTGTGTGGTGGTATATATTGCTAAATGCTGAAGAAGAGCAAGGTTACATTTTGAGTACATTACAATAATAATATGAACATATTATGCATACCTGCTAAAGCAACTTAATATAGCTACATGTAGTGTTTTTGGTTTAGAATAGTACTGTGTATTTTCAACCATTTATTATTAGAATGTCAATGTAAATATAAGACTCAAACAATTAAAACCGGTAACGCCGTTGTACCAAGCAAATTTTTCGGTTTATTACAAACCGTCTTCAGGCTTAAAAGATTGGCCAACATGAACACGCACACACACCAAGAACATCCAACCCTGTCACATAAACAGAAGCTGATTCAGTTCAAAAAGAATTAAAATCACTTCAACAAAAAACGAACATATCGTTTGAGAGCAGTGGAAAACATGTCGTGTGCTCACACACACCACGCACACACACCACACTCACACACACACACTACCCCCCCCATCCCCCCAACCACACACACACTAACTCACACACACCACACAACCACGCACGCAACGCACGCACATCACACACACACACACACTGCAGCAACCCTGGCGACTTTCCTATACCCACATCAAACGCATTCTTTTGCCACACACACACACACACACACACACAACACACATGCACACACAACTACCCGCACATATACACTGCATCAACCTTTGAGATCTTTCACCAAATACCCAACATCAAAACACATTCATTCGCCACACAACGCGCGGCGCACACCACACACACACACACACACACACACACAACATCACACACACTCGCACAGACATGATTGCGCTTAAGCGCATCCAATAAGCACACTCATATACATATGTAAGCATAGTCGCATGGGTGAAAGAGAGAGAGAGAGAGAGAGAGAAATGGAGAGAGAGAACCGACCCGGTTAGGGCACCAAGTGCGCCCAGTTGTGTTTCCCAGTGGACTTTGGAGAGGCAGAGTGTGGGAGGCACTGCAATATCATGTAAAGGGATGGGTGCTGAATTATTTATTGTGAGTTAAGATTGTGTTTCGTGTATTGAGATCTTGATTGTATTTGCCTGTTTTGCTGTTGGAAGCATGATTGTTATTGCATGTGCTGCGTTGAAATATTTATTTGTGACTTGCGTGTGTTGATGTGCAATAAATAGGGTGTTGAATCGTAATGGGGGTTTTTTTATAATTCCTAAAAATTTTGTTTGAAAAAAAAAAGGGGGGGGCAAAAAAAAGGGTTTAAAAAAAAATTTTTTGAAATTTTTTTAAAAAAATTTAAAAAAAAACAAAAAAAAAGGAAAAAAAAAAATTTTTAAAAAATAAAAATTTGGGGGGGCATACCGGGGGAAAAAAAAATAAAAAAAAAAAAAAAAAAAAAAAAAAAAAAAAAAAAAAAAAAAAAAAAAAAAAAAAAAAAAAAAAAAAAAAAAAAAAAAAAAAAAAAAAAAAAAAAAAAAAAAAAAAAAAAAAAAAAAAAAAAAAAAAAAAAAAAAAAAAAAAAAAAAAAAAAAAAAAAAAAAAAAAAAAAAAAAAAAAAAAAAAAAAAAAAAAAAAAAAAAAAAAAAATTTAATAAAAATCACATTAAAAAAGTTTGGTTTTAATAACTGATTTCAAAAAAAATTTTCATGATTATTTTTCAAAAAAACGAAGCCTTGAAAAGGGATTTTTTTCCCGGTAAAATACAACAATTTTTCCAGGGCAAAGTTTCCATTACGCCTTTCACACACCACATTTCACGAGCATTTATTTTCAAAAAGAATAACCTTCAAAACTTTTAAAAAAATTTAACCCGAACACCAATCAAAAAAAGCCCAAATCCACAAAACACCTATAAAAAAAAAAGGAGGAGTTACAAAAACCAATTCAAAAGGGGGAAAAATTTAATTTAACCAGGTTTCCCCAAGCATTTTTTTTCCAAATTTAACCCCCCAACAAAAACAAAAAAATCACACCATACCCCAAACTTTAAAAGGGTCACTTGAAATTTCCCCAATAAAACATAAAAACCCTTCTCGAAAGGAACAACCCCCCCAAAACCCAAAAAAAAAAATTTTGACGCTGTTATGGAAAAAAACATTCAATTTTTAACACACAAAAAATTTTTGTAATGCTTTTTGTTTAAGGGGAGAAGAAAACACCCTTGCAATTTTTTGTTTTTGACCTTCTCAAAAAAATTTTGGTGTTGCTAATTTTTTTAAAAAATTTGTCAAATTTGTATTGTGTTAGTCCCTGTTTTTAAAAGAACTTATTAAATTTGAATTGTGGGTTAATCTTTTGGGAGAAAAACCCTGCTAAAAATTTATTTTAAAAAAAAATGCATTTAAAGAAAAAAAGAGGAGAACGGGTGGGGGGTGGGGGGTAGCTTCCCAACCCAAACGTCCAAGACTCGGTCGTCTTTCCACCCTTCAATTTTTCACAAAAAATTATCAGCTGACCCCCCGTCCAATATCGGTCCAATAATGTAAAAAGGGGGAAAAAAAAAAATGGCGGGGGCCGGGGGCCGCTAAAGGCCCCCGGTGGGTCCAGGGCAAGGCCCCTGGTGGGGCAGGGGGCGAACCCCCCTGAAGCTGAAGATTTTTTTTAGAATTAAACCGCAAAAACCATCTGAGACACCAAAGTACAAAATTTTTAAAAACCCTTTTATTCTACAAAAAAAAGATTTTCTCCCCTTCCCATGTGTCTTCAGAAATAATGGACCATGACACAGGATTGGGTTTTTCCAGCGCTAAAACACAAAATTTTTCCAGCATTTGCAAGTCAGTTTCTCATTACGTCCTTCACATCCCACATTCAGCGAGCGTTTAGTTTTCTAATTAATAGCCCACCCTTTCAAAAACTTTTTAAAAAATTTTTACCTGAACACCAATCAAAAATTTTTTATAGTTGTCCCAAAAACAGGGAGGATTCTGATTCCTTTAATGAATAAATAAGTGAAGATTTGACTAAGGACATATTCAAAGGGGTGCAAATTGGAAGTTTAATCTTTTGGTGCCCACAAGCAGTTTTTTTTTTCTTTTCAACTTGCCCCATCTCTTTTACAATAAGAAAAAAAACACTTTCACACTTCGATACCCCTCAAATTAATGATGCACTTCAAAATCATCACCAAGTTAAGTATGCATGCATATCTGCCGGCTGCCGTTTGTATGAATTGGAACGTTTTTTTCCCCCCATGATATCTTTTCCAGAAAAAAAAATATTTTGTGCGGGGTGGTATAGGTAAAAAACATCTTTTTAAATTTTAACTACTACTACTATTATTTTTTCCCCGTAAAAATCGTCGTTGTTTATTTATTTTTTTTTGCTTTCGTAGAATTTCAAAAACCCCCTTGCAATTTTTTTTGTTTTGATTCTCCTCACAAAATTTTGTTTTATGTTATTTATTACGTAAAAAATTGACAACAATTGTGAACGGGTGACATTGAGCCTTTTTTTTCAAAGAGAACCTTCATTGCAAAATACAGTTTTGATGATTGTGGGCATTTACTCTATCTGGAAAAAACCTGCAATATTTTTAATATCTTTACTTCAAAAAAAACAAAAGCATTACTCTTCACAGAGAGAGGGGGAGAGGAGAGAGAGAAAAACGGGTGGGAGGGGGGGTTTGGGGGTAGACTCGCCGATGCCCAAAAACGATCCAAGAGTCTCGTTTGAAAAAACGATCTTTCACTCTTGCTAGGTGTTTTTCAGCAAGAAAGTGGTTGAAAATGCTGACTTGCCCCGGAGCCATATTTGATCGCGTCAAAATGTAAAAAGGGGGAAAAAAAAAGTGGGGGGGGCCCGGGGGGCCGCTAAAGGCCCCCGTGGGTCCGGGGGCAAGCCCCTGGTGGGGGTCAGGGGGCAAAGCCCCCTGAAGCGAAGATTTTTTAGAATTTAACCTCAAAAATACATCTGAGACCCAAAGTATTCAAAATTTAAAAACCCTTTGATCTAAAAAAAAAAACTTTCTCACCTTCGCCATTGAGTCTTCAAAATCTAAGACCATTGACACGGTTTGGTTTTTTTCCCCAGCTGCTAAAGTCACACAATTTTCCAAAAATTGCAAGTCATTTTCTCATTACTTCCTTCACATCACCACTTTCAGGAGCTTTTTTAGTTCCCTAATAGAATACCCATCCTTCAAAATACTTAAAAAAAAAAGTTTACCTGAACACCAATCAAATAATTTTTATAGTTTGTCCTTAAAAAATACCACGGAGGATTCGTTTCCTTTAAGAATAAAAATGGAGAGTTGACTAAGGGGATAAATTTTCAAGTGTGAAAATTTGTGAAGGTTTAACTCATTTTGTGCCCACAAGCATTTTTTTTTTTTTTTCAACTTGACCCCATCCTATTACAATAAGACAAAAAACATTTTCACACTTCTGAAACTCCTCAACATTAAAAGCACTTGCTAAACTAGTCCCCAGAGTTAAAAATGCATGCAATCGCCGCCCTGCCGTTGTATAAATGTGTGTAACGATTTTTTCCCCCCAGATATCTTTTCCAAAAAAAAAATATTTTTTGACGGGGTGGTATGGTAAAAAACATTCTTATTATTATTACTACACTACAAATTACTTTTTTCCGTCTACGTCGTTTTTTTTACTATGTTTTGTTTGCTTGTCTTAAATGTCAATAACACCCTGCAATTTTTTTTTTTTTTGATCTCTCTCTCACAAAAATAGTTTGTTGATCTATTTTTTACGAAAATATTGACACACAATTTGAAACTGTGACTTTGAGTAACCTTTTTTTTTCAAAGAAACCTTCTTGAAAAATAATCACTTAAGATGGGGGGCATTACATCTATCTGAGATAACCCGCAATATTTTAATACTTATTTCAACAAAACAAATGCATTACTCTTCACAAGAGAGAGAGAAGAGAGAAAGACGGGTGGAGGGGGGGTGTGGGTAGATCCCGATGCCCAAACGACCCCAAGATCTCTTTGTAAGACGTCTTTCACTCTTGCTAGGTGCTTTTCAGCAAGAAGTTTTTGATCAATGCTGACTTGCCCCGTGAGCCATACTTATCGCGCATTACACCATGTCAGATGTTTGTCCTGATGGGTATTTTCCTCATGCAGTCTTTCATCTGAAACACACTGTGCTGAGGGCGCCTTTGGAACGGGTCACATCATTTTTGCGCTCACTTCCTCCTCCAACCACTTCCAATCCATTTTTTTTTAACTGAAGCTCGTTTGTTTCGCAAGAATTTTTCCGCTTTCGCAACTGACGAAACTTTCGGGTTTTCGCTACCTCGTAAAACCGAAAGAAAATGGCGCGGGAAAAAAATTCGAAAAAAGTTTGCCGCGTTCTCAAACTCAACTTCCGCTTTGATAGTTTGGGTAAACCGCGAAGAAAAAAAAGACAGCAGTCCGCCCAAAGCAGAAACCGAAACACCTTTTGCGAAGGGATAAATTGAAACACAATATCGTCGACTTCTCGCCTACTTTGGGCTTCATCAAAAACCTCCTCTCCCCCCCCCCCCCCCCCCCCCCCCCCCCCCCCCCCCCCCCCCCCCCCCCCCCCCCCCCCAATTTTCTCAAGGGATTACACGATCTCAAAAACGACCCCGGGGGATCAAAAACGGAAATCCGCCAATCGCGGAAAAAACCCATCTCGAAAAATGCATAAATTTAAATAAAACACACATACCCACACTGTTAGCTGAGGGGACTAAGAGGTCCCTTTTAAGAAAACTGAAAACAAGAAAAAGGGCTGTTTATTGAGGAAGGAAAGATGGATCGTTTTAACCCTTTTTCTTTTTTTAAAATTATTTTCCTATACAAAAAAAAAAAACTTAAATTTTCTTTATTTTTTCATTCTTTTCTTTTTTTGAATTGTTTTGCAGTTAAGGAAAAACTAAAATTCTGTTTTATTCCCATAAAGTTTCTGCTTTTTTTGCTTTTTTTTTTGACAAATCTACATCAAATTTTATCCACTGAGGAAACACAAAAGTTTTGTATAAAACGGGTCTGAACGGTTTTTAACAAACACTATTTGAACGTACATCAAACATCGGCTAAAACTGTCTGAATTGTCTTAACAAGACCTAGCTTGAATCGTACATCAAACCAGCATCAAACTGGTCTGAATTGGTCTTAACAAAACACTACTTAAATCTACATAAAGACACAAAACAACTTTTCAAAACTGGTTTTAAAAAGACATAGTTTGAATCGTACATCAAACATCAGCATAAAACTGTCTAACGGGTTTTAACAAACACTAGCTTGAATCATACACAAGCAAGCATCAAACGGGCTGAACGTCTTAACAAGACACTAGCTTGATCGACTCAAGACATCACATCAAACGGGTCTAATTGGTCTTAAAAAGACACTAGCTTGATCGTACATCAATACCACAAAACGGGTCTAATGGTCTTAACAAAAAAAAAACTTGAACGCACAACAATAAAACAAACATCCAAAAAAGACTGCTTCAGACACTCTTCTTAACAAGACTCTTTGAATTTTACACCAATGAACCAAACATCAACAAAGACCTGACTGCTTTAGACACTCTTCCAACAAACCTGCTTTGAACTACCCCAAAAACAAAAAACAAGATTGGCTACCCCTTCTTAACAAACACCGCCTGAACGTCTATCAAAAACCAAACTGTTAATAAAGGCTGGTTTACACTCCTATTCACAAATACGGGGCTGAATGAACAAAAAATTACCACATTCAATAAAGATGAAAATCTTACCTGATGGAAGTGGATCTCACATGGGCCAGGCCTTTTTTCTCGAGTGCGGGTTCCCAAAAAGCTTCTCACACTTGGCACCCAAAAAGTGCAAAACACAAACCAGGATGCGCCTCCAATGGGAAAACACCAAAGCACTGAAACACAAACTGGGATGTTCCTCAAAATGGACACACACAAAAGGGAAACAAATGCCAGGATGTTACCTCACAAAACATACCAAACACAAAACAAACTAAAAGTTGCCTCAAAACAGACACACACAAAGCGCTAAACACAAACCAGGATTTTTTCACACAAAGACCACAAAAAAGCACTGAAACAAAAACTAAATGTTGCCTCAAACAGACACACATAAAGCACTGAAACACAAACTGGAATGTTGCATCGAAAAGGGGCACACACAAAGCACGAAACACAAACTGAACTTGCCTCCAACAACACACATAAAGCACTAAAACAAAAACTAAATGTTGCCTCCAACAGACACACAAAGCATAAAAACCAAAAACCCAGATTTGCATCGAAAGGGGGCCCCCCAAAAAGCACGAACAAAAAAGGGAAAGTTGCCTGACAACAGACACACTAAAGCCTGAAACCAAACCGGGATGTTGCATCACAAAGGGCACACAAAAAGCACTGAAACCAAACTAAATTTGCCTCAAACTAAACACACAAAAGCATAAAAAACCCAAACCAGATGGAATCGAAAAGGGGCACACACAAACACTGAAACACAAACGGGAAAATTTCCCTGACAAAAACCCCAAAAAAGCAGAAACACAAACGGGGAAAGTTGCCTGAAACAACACACAAAGCATGAAACAAAAACTGGAATGTTCCTGACAACAGACACAAAGCACTGAAACACAAACCGGATGTTGCATCGAAAGGGGGCACACCAAAGCACTAAAACACAAACTGGAAGTTGCCTCACAACAGACACACTAAAGCACTGAAACACAAACCAGGATACTGCACCCAAAAGGGCACACACAAAGCACTAAACAAAAACAGAATTTTGCCACAACTGACACACATAAAGCACTGAAACACAAACCAGATTTTCTCGCAAAGGGCACACACAAAGCATGAAACACAAACGAAATTTGCCTCAAAAACAACACACAAAAGCACGAAACAAAAAACCGGGTTTTGCATTGAAAAGGCACACACAAAGCACTAAAACACAAAAAAATTTTGCCTCAAAAACAGACAACATAAAGCACTGAAACACAAACCGGATTTGCACGCAAAGGGCACACACAAAGCCTGAAACACAAACCGGGATGTTCATCCAAAGGGCAACACAAAGCACGAAACAAAACGGGAATGTTCCTCACAACAGCCCACAAAAAAGCACGAAACACAAACAGGTTTCATCGAAAAGGGCACACACAAAGCACTGAAACAAAAACTAGAATTTCCTTTAAAACAGACACACACAAAGCGCTGAAACTACACCAGGCATAAATTTAAATTTGTGCCTTTTAACCGTACTTGTTTCATAGGAACGTTATTTTTTTAATTAAAAGTTCATACAAGTCCTTTTCCCAAATTTTTCACACCCCTATAATTATCTCCCTTTGCTCCTCCTCTCCTCCTCTCTCTCTCTACTTCAAAACACTTACTTGGTAGTAAATCTTTTTTTCCTGATTTGTATTTAACCCCTGCGGGTTGCTTTACATTTTCAATTAATAATTATACATTTTGCAATATAATTGATTTTTTAAATGGGCAAATTTTTTTTTTTTTTCCTTTTTTTTATACTTAACTTGACTTATTTTGGGAGCGTTCTTTTTACAGTTGGAGTGTTTTTTTTTAAGTGAGGGTTAATATTGCAATATGATGGTTTGTGGGGTATTTTGCGCCTCTGTGCATTGGTGCTGTGTGTGTGTGTGTGTGTGTGTGGGTGTGTGTGTGTGTGTGTATGTGTGCTGGGGTTTTGTAACACGTTTTGGCAGGGGTGCATGGATTCTTATTGGTGGGGTTTTGTGTGTGTCGGGGGGTGGGGGGGGGAGGGTGGTGGGATGTGTGCATGCATTGTTAATATTTATATATAGTACAGACTTACACAAGATGGAAAATAAATTTGACAAAAAATGACTGAGCACAGTGCAAAGGTAGAATTTTTTTTACTGATATACTTTTTTATAATTTGTTGTAATAGTGACTTTTGATAATGGCCCACAAACAAATTTTTTTTGTATTCATGGACAAATAAAATATCGTGTATCGTGATAAACAAAGTGCTGAAACACAAACCAGATTTTGCCTCAACTTGGCTTACACAAAGCACTAAAACACAAAGTTTTTGCCTCACAAAAACACACCAAAGCCTGAAACACAAACCGGGATTTGCCTCACAAGGGGAAAACACACAAAGCACGAAACACAAGATGTTTCCCTCACAAGGGGCACACAAAGCACTAAACAAAAACCAGGAGTTCCTCAAAAGGGGGAAAAAAACACACAAAGCACTAAAACAAAAAGATGTTCCCTCACAATGGGCACACACAAAGCCTAAATTTAAACAAAATGTTGCCTCACAATGGGACACACAAAGCACAAAACACAAACCAGGATGTTCCTCAAAAGGGCACACACAAGCACTGAAAACACAATGATTTGCCTCACAAGGGGCACACACAAAGCACTGAACACAAACCGGGAGTTGCCTCACAATGGACACACAAAAGCACGAAACAAAAGAGTTGCCTCACAAGGGGCACACACAAAGCACTGAAATACAAAATGTTGCCTCACAAGGGGCACACACAAAACATGAAACACAATGATTTTCCCCTCACAAGGGCCACACAAAGCGCTGAAACACAAAGATTTTGCATCACAAATGCTAAAACATAAACAAGGATTTGCCTCTTATGCTCATAATACAGTCACTGTCCTCGTGACTACCCAGGGGGGTCACTGTGAATGTGGTGTCACATACCGGGGAATAAAGTCCCCTACGGGACTTTACTCATAGTTCCGTCCTTTCTCCAGTCATTGTCACTGATATCACAGGACATTTACTCTATAGCTACCGTCCTTTCTCCAGTCTTGTCATGGTACTACGGGACTTTTACTCAAAGCTCCTGTCCCTTTCTCCATCATGTCACGGTATCACGGGACTTTTACTCATATTTTACCTGCCTTTCTCCAGCTTGTCACTGTGTGCACAGTTTTTTACTCATAGCCCCTTCCTTCTCCATCTTGCACTGTGTAAGTACAGGACTTTACTCTAAGTTCCTGCCCTTTCCCAGTCATTGTCACTGTGGTCTACAGGACTTTTACTCTATATCACCGCCCTTTTCTCCAGTCATTGTCATGGTGTTACGGGACTTTTACTCTATACACCCCCTTTCCCAGTCTTTTGTCACGTTGTCACAGGTTTTTTTACTTATTCTCCCTGCCTTTCTCCAGTCTTTGTCACTGTGTATCACGGGACTTTTACTCTTACTACCTGTCCTTTCTCCAGTCATTGCACTGCGTACCTACAGGATTTTTAATTCATATCTACCGCCCTTTCTCCATACTGTCACTGTGACTACGGGACCTTTATTCTATACTACCTCCCTTTCTCCAGCACGGTCACTGTACCTACAGGCCCTTTATTCTATTCTACCTTCCATCACCTGTTCTTTCTCCATTATTTCACTGTGTATTACAGGTTTTTTCATTCTATACCTACCCCACCTTCGCCTTTTTCTCCAGTCACCATCACTGTCACCACAGGACTTTCATTCATATCTATTTCCCCTTTCTCCATCATTGTCATGTTACTCCAGGACTTTTATTCTATACCGGGGTTCATCTAGAAATTCTAAAAGGGGGCTTTCCCCCCAAAGGGTATAAAATTTGGGGGGGATCGGGAACCAATAAGGGGGGCTTGAGTAAAGGAACACATATTTAGTTTTAAATTTAACTTTTCACAAAAAAATCACATTTCAATAAAAAAGGGTTTTATTTTGAAAAATTTTTGCACTTTTTTTCCCTTTTTAAAAATTTTACCCCCTTTTCTTGAGAAAAAAAATACTGTCAAAATGTTCCCAAAAATTCCCTTTCTTAAAAAAATAACTGTCCCCTTTCACATTTCCTTTTCTCCAAAAGCAATACGTCCACTGAACACTTCAATGCGAAGTTACTTTTTTGTCCCACCTATGAAAAACAGTTTTTTTTAACTAAACACACATGTAGCCCCTTAATCACACAAAAAAAAGTCACATGAACAATTTTTTCCCATCCCAGAAGGGTCCACAATCAACTCGGGTTTCATTTGGCCTTTGGAAAAACTCTCCTTCCCTTTTTACTTTTCCACGAAGAGGGCTTTGCTGAAGTCAAACTCTCCAGCCGGGGCCCTTTCCACTTTTCATCATCAGCCTGTGCAGAGTGCTTGCTCAAGGCGGTTCCGCGCTTGTTCTTTGTCGGGTTTCTGCTCACTAAACCCTCTCTCGCATCGCTGTAGGTAGGGCATACCAGAGCAATGCCGCCAGGCAGCAGACGGGGGAAAGGTACCCTTTTGTGATCGGAACACCTGCCACAGCCCTGCATTTTATCCCTTAACCTCCCTTCACAAATTTTCAAAAAAACCCACTCTGGCAGCTTTTTTAAAAGGGGATCAATGAGTGCAGGACTGGGACATCTTTCACAGTCTTCTTTTTTTTCCAAATGCCACTCAGTTGCTCATCGGGCAGTGCCATAATTTTTAATTTCAGCTGAAGAAAGAAAGGTAAATGACGAAGCCCCGAACTTCAAATGCATCCGCAATGTTTTGCGAGTCAACAGGAAACGGTGAAACTGGCCCCTTTAGCCTGATGTAAAGCTTTTCTCATCTGGTGAGGGTCACTTTTTCCTTTTGAAGAGTATTTCTGGAATGACAGCCAAGGGTCTTTAACGACAAGCCCATTTTCCCCCCCCCAAAAGTTGTTTTTTTCAGCTCCCCTTTCACTCTGCGGGGTGGTGTTCTTCCCTGATTCAGTTTTTTTGGGAGGGAGGACAGAGTTTTTCGGAGGGGAAAGGCTTGATGGTGAAAATTCAAACAGATTTCTGCAGCAGAAGGCACAGTTGCGACAAGGTGGAAGATGTCCATCATCAAATTTTTGCAACAACAAACGAATTTTCATTTCTTCAAAGCCCCTTTTTCTTCCTGTATTTCCCATTCTTTTTAAAAAAAATGACAAGAACTTTTTAATTATTAAAAACTGCCCCCAGGCACATAGAAAGCCAACCACAATTTCATGGCCTCTTAAATTTTTTTTGGACTGTCCACACTTTTTGAATTGCTTTGAGTTTCTGACACCGTTTGCAGATTTTGCAAAGTATTTTAAGATTTTTAAAGTTTCTTCCAAGTCTTTTTAGATATTTCCCCCTTCTTGGGAACCTTGATGTGCAAAGGGTTTTAATCGTGAGCCATGCAGGAATGCTCACAAGATAGGACACTTCTCTTTTTAAAACTTTTAGCAACCCCACTTTTTTTTCCTTCATTACGCGCCCCATCACTTCCAAATCCATCAGTCTGACAAGTCTACCCCTTAACTTGAAGAAAGTTTTTGATCAAATTGAAAAAACACTTCGCGTACAAAAAAACCCCCAACAGTGATATTTCCAAGAAAGTAGTTGAAACAACAAAGGTGTCTGGAACGCATCTCACATAGAGAATCAACTTCACAGACAAACACAAACCAGCTAAAACGACAAACCACACCACAGTTTGCTGACCCACACACAAAACACACATCGCAGTAACTGACCTACTACACACAAACACACCCACAGAACAAAAAAACACACACAGCATTTTCTGACCCACTACACACAAACACACACCACATATACAAACACACACCAGCATATACTGACCCACACACACAGACAAACACCACCAGCAAACTGCCCCAAAAAATGGGAGTTGAATGGTAAGGGTGGGAGGGGCCCCTCCACGAAACTTTATGTCTCATTTATCTCAATCAAAACGCTGAAACACGCACACTCACCAGGGCACACACCATTTAAATGTGGGGCCCTGTCGTGGAAAAAATCACAAAACCCCTAAAGGGCCCAAAACGCAGATACCGTTGATGGTGCGCCTTTAAGCATGAAAAAATTTCACTTGGTCTGAATTGACTTGTGATGTGTGCGCCTTGAAAAACATGACAAAATTCACAAGGCTGACATCAGATCAAGGTTTACATGTGTGTGCGTAAAAAAACACAAAAAATATAAGTCTGAGTCAAATCAAGGTACATGTGTGGCAGGGAAAACAGACAAATTTAAAAAATCTGATGTTAAAACAAAGGAACATGTTGTGCAGGTAAAAAATAAACTATACAAATCTGACATCATAATAAAAGGGGCGGAGGGCTCGAAAAACTAGCACATTCACTACTCGACCTTGTAATTAAGGGGTGGAAACATGACTAATTACACTGGGGCTGACCTTGAAAAAAAAGGGGGGGAAACATGACTAATTTCACAACCTGACCTTGTAAATAAGGGGTGGGAAAAATCAATTCACTGGGCTACCTGAAATTTAAGGTGTGGAAACATGACTAAATACACACACTGCCTTGTAATTAAAAGGGGGGAAACAGACTAATTCACTAGCCTGACCTTTTAATTAAGGGTTTTGGGAAAAATGACAATTACCAGTCTGACCTTGTAAAAAGGTTGGAAAAATGACTAATTACACTGGGTCTACCTTGAATTTTGGGTGGAAAAATGACTAATTACACAGCCTGACCCTTTAATTTTAAAGGGGGGAAACATGACTAATTACACTGGCTGACCTTGTAATTAAGGTGTGGAAAAATGACTAATTACACAGCTCTGACCTTGTAATTAAGGTTGGGAAAAATGACTAAAAATTTCACTGGGGCGACCTTGAAAAAGGTGGGAAACATGACTAATTACACTGCTCTGACCTTGTAAAAGGTTGGAAAAAGACAATTACACGGCCTGACCTTGTAATTAAGGGGGAAACAGACTAATTACACTAGCTCGATTGTAATTAAGGGGTGGAAACATACAAAAAACCTGGGGCGACCTTTAATTAAGGGGGAAAAAGAAAAATTCACTGGGGCGACCTTTTAATTAAGGTTGAAACATACTAAACACTGGTCTACCTTGTAATTTAAAGGGGTTGAAACAGACAATTAACTGGGCGACCTTGAATTAAGGGGTGGAAACATACTAATTTCACTAGCTCTGACCTTGTAATTAAGGTTTGGAAACCTGACTAATTTCACTGCCTGACCTTGTAATTTAAAGGGGTGGAAACATGACAATTACACTGGGTCGACCTTGTAATAAGGGGTTTGGGAAAAAGACTAATTTCACAACCTGACCTTGTAATTTGGGGTGGGAAAAATACTAATTACACTGGGTCTGACCTTGAATTTAAAGGGGTTGGAAACATGACTAATTACACTAGCCGCCTGTAATTAAAGGGGGAAACATGACAATTACACTACCTGGGCCTTTAATAAGGTGTAAACATGACTAATTACACTCTCGACCTTTTAATTTAAAGGGGTGGAAATTACTTTTACAGCTCTGACCTTTTAATTAAGGTGGGAAACAACTAATTACACTAGCTCTGACCTTGAATAAGGTGTGGAAACATGACTAATAACACTAGCCTGACCTTGTAATTTAAAGGTTTGGGAAAAAAAGACTAATTACACAGCTCTGACCTTTTAATTTAAGGTGTGGGAAAAATGAAATTACACGGGGCTGACCTTGTAATTAAGGGTGGAAACATGACAATTACACTAGCTCTACCTTGTAATTAAGGTGTGGAAAAAATGACTAATTCCCCAAACTCGACCTTTTAATTAAGGGTGGAAACATGATAATTACACGGGGCTGACCTTTAATTAAGGGGGAAACATGACTAATTTCACTACTCGACCTTGTAATAAGGGGTGGAAACATGACTAATTACACTAGCTCTGACCTTTTAAAATTTGGGGTGGAAACATTACTAAATTACACTGGCTGACCTTGTAATTAAGGTTGGGAAAAATGACAATTACACTATCTGACCTTGTAATTAAGGGGTTTTAACATGACTAAAAACACTGGGTCTGACCTTAATTAAAATGGGAAACATGACTAATTCCTGCTCTACCCCGTAATTAAGGTGTGGAAAAATCAATTACACTAGCCTACCTTGTAATTTAAGGGTTAAACAACAATTACACAGCCGACCTTGGGAATTAAGGTGTGGAAACTGACTAATTACCTGGTCTGACCTTTTAATTAAGGGTGGAAACATGACAATTACACTGGGCTGACCTTTTAATTAAGGTGGGAAACATGAAATAATTAACGGGTCGATAAGTGTGCCTGGGAAAAAATCATCCTTTTCACTGGGGCGATATCATAACCATTGAGGTGCACACATATATGCTTCACAGTTCATACCTGACTGACACACATAGACGCATACTACAGCTTATCCCGACTGACACACATATACTACTAACTCAGCTCTACACCTGACGACACCAATACCGCAAAACACAGCTCATACCTGACTGACCACATACTGCTATACAAAAGCTCTGACCTGACGACACACAAACTGCTATACTACGCTCTACCCTGACTGACACACAAACGCATACAAACCTGTACCACTGACACACAAACTCAAAACACAGCTCTATAAACCCGACACACACATACACTGCTATACTACAACCATACCTGACGACACCAATACGCATACTACAGCCTGACCGACTGACACACATATACGCATACTACAGCCTATACCCCGTCTGACACACATAACTGCTAAATTTCAGCTCAAACCTGACGACACAAATATTGTATACTACAGCTCTGTACCTGAGACCACAAAACTTTTATACAACAAAAACGCTAACCACACTCTACACCTACGACACACATATACTGCATACACAGCTCTGACCTACTGACACAATCACGCTATACTACAGCCTATACCTACTGACACACATATACTGCAAACTACATTCACCGACTGACACACATATACTGCCATACTACGCCTGACCGACGACACACAAAACTGCTATACACAGCTCAATACCCGACTGACACACATTCGCTATACTACAGCTCTGTACCCGACTGAACCAATACTGCTATACTACACCACACCCGACTGACACACAAACTGCTATACACAGCCAATACCTGACTGACACACATACACTGCATATACAGCCTACACCGACTACACACATACACGCTATCTACAAACCGTCCTCCGACCACATATACTGCTAAAACTACACCTATACCTACTGACCCACATACACTGCAAAAACAGCCTGACCTGACGACACAATACACTGCTAACTACAGCTCTGTACCTACTACACACGACACGCACACTACAGCTCTGACCTGACTGACAAACACATACTGTATATACAGCCTGTACCTGACTGACACCGTACACTGCACACTACAGATCTGTACCTGACGACACACATATACTCTATACTACACTCTACACCTGACTGACACCTATACTGCTATAGCAGCTCAATCCTACTGACACAATATATGCTAACTCAGCTCTATGCCGTCTACCACTAACTGCACGACAGTCATACCTACTGACACACATATACGCTAACTACGCTCGTACCTGAAGACACAATATACGCTATACACAGCTCTAACCTGCTGACAACAAACTGCTATAGTCAGCCTAACCCGACTGACAACAAATTGCTATCTACAGCTCTGTACCTGACTGAACACATATACTGTTATACATACATATACGCTAAACTACAGCTCACCCCCGACTGACACAATATACGAACTAAGCTCTGTACCCGACACACACAAACACGCTATACTACAGCCTAAACCTGACGACACACTATACTGCTATACTACAGTTCTTACCTGACTGACACACATATACTGCATACTACAGCTCGTACCTGACGACCACATATACTGCAAAAAACCTCAAAACCCGACTGACACACATATACTCATACTACAGCTCTGTACCCCACGACACACATAAACGCTTACTACAGCTCTACACCTGACTGACACAAAATACTGCTTAAACT
Organism: Conus ventricosus; assembly: GCA_018398815.1. NCBI lineage: Eukaryota > Metazoa > Mollusca > Gastropoda > Neogastropoda > Conidae > Conus > Conus ventricosus. The sequence continues at coordinate 173,976 of JAFLJL010019394.1, forward strand.
ACAGCTCAATACCTGACTGACACCATAACTGCTAAGTACAGCTCACACCCCGACTGACACACATACACGCTAACTACGCCTGTACCCCACTGACACACAAAACGCTTACACAGCTCTAACCTTACGACACACAACACGCTATACACAGCTCTGTACCGACGACCCACATCACTGCTATACACAGCTCGTCCTTACTGACACACGAAAACTGCAAAACCACACTCTGTACCTGACTGACAAAACACATACTGCTATACTACACTCTGTCCCGACTACACACGTACACGCTACACTACAGATCGTACCTGACTGACACATTAAAAAATGCAAAACTACGCTCTAAAAACCCACTGACACACATATACGCTAAGTACAGCTCTATACCTATGACACACATATACTGCTAACACAGCTCATCCTGTCACACACATATACGCTATATTTCAGCCTAACCGACTTTACACACATATACTGCTATACTACAGCCTACACCTACGCACACTATACTCATACTACACTCTATACCTGTCTGACACCACATACTGCTATACTACAGCTCTGTACCTGACTGACACACACCTGCACCATGTCACTTGTGCAGACATACTTTCACAAACTCACTGACCTTCGCATTCATTCATTTCCCACAAGACAAACACTCAAGGTAGATATATAAACTCACAGCACCAACACATATGGCAGAAATAATTGCACACCTCAGGCACTTGTACAACATATACACAAATAACGATCTTTGGCAGACATGTATTACACCAACAACCACTGGGACTTTGCAAACCTAAGACACAACCCGGCACTTTCGGCAACTATTACTCACAACTGACTGCACTTGTGGCGACAGATATTACACAACGACTGGCACTTGGGCAGACAGATATTACAAACTGCTGGCACTTGGGCGACAGATATTTCCAACTGACTGGGACTTGTGGAGACATATTTTCCCCCCCTTCCTCTGGCTTTCTCTTTGCTTGGGACTCACGGCACAGGGGACTGCAGACACAATCCACTGACACCCTTTACTTTGCAAACTCTTTCTGACACCTACACCTAACGTCCCCCCCCCCACCCACCCTCACCGACACCATCACTTTAGTCAGTACCATTTCAAGACACCTACGCCAACGTCCCCCCCCCCCCCCCCCCACCCTCACCTACCCATTACTTCAGTCAAACTCATTTTTATGACACCCACCTAAACGCGCCCCCTCTTCACCTGACACCCGCACTTTAGTCAAACTCATTTTATGACACCTACCCCTAACGCCCCCACCCCACCCCCCCCCACCTGACACCAGTCACTTCGTCAAACTCATTATGACACCTCAACCAACACCCCCCCCCCCCCCCGACACCAGTCACTTTAGTCAGAATCATTTCATGACACCTACACCCCCAACCCCCCCCCCCCCCCCCCCCCCCCCCCCCTGCACCAGCACTTCCAAACTCATTTTATAAAACCACACCTAACCCCCCCCCCCCCCCCCCCCCCCCACCCCTCACCTGACACCAGTCACTTCAATCAGAACTCATTTCATGACACCTACAAACCCCCCCCCCCCCCCACCCCAACCCCCCCCCCTGACACCATTTACTTCGTCAAACTCATTTCGAACCTACACCTAACGTCCCCCCCCCCCCCCCCCCCCCCCTCCCCGACACCCGTCATTCAGTCAAACTCATTTCATACACCTACAACCAAATCCCCCCCCCCCAACCCCCTCCCCTGACACCTCATTTCAGTCAAACTCATTTTAGACACCTACACCTAACGCCCCCCCCCCCCCCCCCCAACCCCCTCACCCTGACCCAGTTACTTCATCATACTCATTTCATGACACCTACACCCAACGCCCCCCCCCCCATCCCACCCCCCCCACCTGACACCAGTCACTTCATCGTACTCAACAGGGCCCCAATGACGCACAAAGTGCGTCATGACCACTTGACGAAAAGGACCACTAACAAAACGTAGATCCTGCGGACGCACTTTCAAAATCGGGAAACCCAAAAAATGCCGGGTCATGATCAAAACTGAGCACCCCACAAGCTTTGCGCGCGATTGCCTCCGCAAATTTAGGACAGCGTGTGCCCGCGAAAGTACAGTAAGCCGAAAGCTGCGTAAACACTGATAGGCTCGCCTTGTGCCCACTCATGAACTTACCAGTCGACAGGCTGACTTTTTCAACGTGGGGCCCGCCCCACTGTTTAAACCAAACGATGACTCACAAAATTGTAACAAACGCGTGCACAAACCGAGGGGAAAGAAGCAAAGAAGTTCACGGCTATCGCATCCCAAAATGTCGTTGCGTCAGTGGTTGGGCGCCCCAAAAAACGCAAAGAAACATCTTCGAAGAGCTACAACAGTGCTCATTCCCAAAGAAAAATCTACAGCAACACAACCCACAAAAAATGTTTTTTTTAAGAAATGTTTCAGAGAGAGAGAGAAGGAGTGAAAAGAATTCATTTACTCGAAATGTTCAATTTAAGATTTTCAAGCCGACAATTTAAAAAAATAAGAAAATTTGATTTTCGTATTGGTTAATTTTTTCATGGGACCTCTATACCCCCCCTGGGACCCTACATAGCACAGTGAAGGGGTTTCCCTGGACCCCCCTGTCTGTCAGTAAAAAAGGTAGCCCTGACCATTTCATGACACCTACACATAACGTTCCCCCCACACCTACACCAGTCACTTTAGTCAAACCTTTCATACACCTCACCAAAATCCCCCCCACCCCCACCCCCCTCACCTACACCCCACTCAGTCAAACTCATTTCATACACCTACAACCAACGTCCCCCCCCCCCCCCAACCCCCCCCCCTGACACCATCTTTTTTTCAAACCATTTCATGCACCACAAACCAACTCCCCCCCACCCCCCCCCCCCCCACCCCTCACCTGACCCATCACTTCATCAGTACCATTTCATGACACCTAACCTAACGTCCCCCCCCCCCCTCACCGACACCATCACTTTAGTCAGTACTCATTTCATACACCACCCCAACCCCCCCCCCCCCCCCCACCACACCAGTTACTTTAGTCAGAAACCCTTTTATGACACCTACACCCAACGTCCCCCCTACCCCCACCCCCCTCACCGACACCATCACTTCAGCATACTCTTTTTCACCTACACCTAACCACCCCCCCTCTTTCACCTGACACCATCACTTTAGTCAAACTCATTTCAGACACCTACCCCCCAACGCCCCCCCCACCCCCAACCCCCCCCCGAACCCAGTCATTTTAGAAACTCAAATTTATGACCCTACACCAAAACCCCCCCCCCCACCCCAACCCCCTCCCCTGACACCATCATTTGATCAAACTCTTTTTTATGACACCTACCCCTAACGCCCCCCCACCCCCACTCACCTACACCAGTCACTTTTCAGAACTCTTTCATGACACCTACAACCCAAAGTCCCCCCCCCCCCCACCCCTCACCTGACCAATTTATTTCAGTCAGAACTCTTTTATGACACCTACAACCAAAGTCCCCCCCCCCCCCCCCCCCTCACCTGACACCATTTTACTTCTCAGAACTCATTTCATGAACCCCACACCCAATCCCCCCCCCCCCCCCCCCCCCCCACCACCCCCCCTACACCAGTCCCCTTCATCAGAACCTTCATGACACCTCACCCCCAAACGTCCCCCCCCCACCCCCCCCCCCCCCCACCGACACCAGTCATTTCAGCAGAACTCAATTTATTCAGTACACCTAATTTTCCCCCCCACACCAGTCATTTCATGCCCTTTCACCTAATGTCCCCCCCCTGACAAACCCGTCCTTTCAGCCAGTACACGAACTCCCCCCTGACCCAGTCATTTTATGCCATTACACCAATGTCCCCCCCCCCCCCCCCCCCCCCCACACCATCATTTCATCCAGTACACGAACGTCCCCCCTGACACCCGTCATTCATGCCAAACACCTAATTTCCCCGGACACCATCATTCATGCCATGTACAACTAATGTTCCCCCCCTGACCCATCATTTCATGCCATGCACACCAAGCCCCCCCGCACCACTTTTTATGCCATGCCACCTAATTTCCCCCCCCGACACCAGTCATTTCATGCCCTGTACAACTAATTTCCCCCCCCGCACCAGTCATTTCATGCCATGCACACCTAAAATCCCCCCCGACACCAGTCATTTCATGCCATGCACACCTAATTTTCCCCCCCGACACCATCATTTTATCCAGACAACTAATGTTCCCCCCCCCCCCCCAGTCTTTTTATCCATGCACACCAATGCCCCCCCTGACCCAGCATTTCATGCCCGCCACCTAATGTTCCCCCCACCCCCCAGTCATTTTATCCCCGTACACCTAAGTCCCCCCCCCCCCCCCCCACACCAGTCTTTCATGCCATGTACACTGAACGCCCCCCGACACCAGTCATTTCATCCCTGTACACCAATGTTCCCCCCCGACACCATTCATTTCATCCATGTACAACTAATGCCCCCCGCACCAGTCTTTCAAGCCATGTACACCTAATTTCCCTCTGACACCCGTCACATCCCCTGTACAACTATGTTTCCCCCTGACACCAGTCATTTCATGCCAGTACACCTAAGTTTTCCCCCCGACACCATCTTTCAACATGCACACCTAATTTCCCCCTGACACCAGTCATTTCTGCCATGAACACCTAAGTTCCCCCCCCCGACCCATCATTTTCATGCCATGTACACCTAATGTTCCCCCCACACCGTCATTTCATGCCATGTACTCTAATTTCCCCCCCTAACCATCAAATTCATATCCATTTCACCTAATGTCTCCCCCTACACCCGTCATTTCATGCATGTACACCCAATTTCCCCGCTGACACCAGTCATTTCATACAGTAACCTAATGTTTCCCCTACACCCTCATTTCATGCCATGTACACCTAATGTTTCCCCTGACACCCTCATTTTTATGCCATTACATCTAATGCCCCGCTGACACCATCATTTTATATATTACACCTAAAGCCCCCCTGACACCCTCATTTCAGCCATTACACCTAATTTTCCCCGCGACACCATCTTTCATATCAGTACACCAAAATTTTTTTCCCCCGACACCCTTTATTTCATGCCCCGGCATAGCTCCCAAACCCCCCACTGACCCCACAATCTTCTCAAACAAATTCATCCCCATCCCCGGCTCCCTTTTAAATTTCCCTCGCCCCCCACCCCCCCTTTCTAAGGCTCCATCAAACAAATCCCACTCCCCCTTTTCAGATCCCAACCCCTACAGATCCCCCCACACCCTGAGTTTTACAGCCTGTTTCAAAGACAGGGGGGGTTTTTTTTTTTTTCCCATTTGTGCAGTCAGGACTTGGGCCTTCTTAGAAACTCCTGCTGAACTTCGGGCATGCATGAGCCATGAAGATTGGCCTTTTCCACCATCATTTTTTTTGACGGGTCCGATTCCTCACTTCGTTGTTTTTTAAAGTTTCCCCCCCTACACAGTCATTTCATATCATGTACACCTAATGTTCCCCGCTGACACCAGTCATTTTTTGCCATGTTCACCTAAGTTCCCCCCTGCCCCAGTATTTCATTCCAGACACCTAATGTCCCCCGACACCATCATTTCAGCATGTACATCAAAACCCCGCGACACAGTCATTTCATATCATACACCCAATGTTTTCCCCCCCCGACACCAGTCATTTTCATCCCCCACACCTAAATGTTTCCCCGCTGAAACCCGTCATTTTATATCATGTACACCAATGTTTCCCCGACACCGCATTTTTATGCCCCCATAGCTGCCCAAACCCCCCAGAGTCAAAAAAGTAACACCTCAGGGGGGTGGGTTCGGGGGGGGGGCCCCCCCCCCCCCCCCCATGAGCGGGGGTCAGGGGCACACCCCCTGAACTGAAGCCTTTTTTTCACTCGAAGCTATTTTTCATCCCTGATAGGAAAACTAAACAAAACAAGCCATTTTTAAACCAATCAAAGCATGCAATTTTATGTTCAACAATGCAATATTTTGTGTAAAAAAAAGCCCCTTTTGTAGGTAGCCACCATATTTTTTTCTATAGATAAGATAAGATAATGTTGCTTATAGCCCAGCCGACGCAAAGGCCACATCAGGGCTGGTTTTCACAAAACACACAAAATAAGACTTACCCAAACAGCTTTTTTATCTTCCATATTGATGTAGGATGAACATAAAAGATGCTCTGCCCTCCCAATCAACAGCACTCACAGTCCTGGCTTCCATCAGCTACACCCACATTCTTCAGTTCAAGTTCCATCAACTTCACCCTTCTGCCCTTATGATCTCACAACTACACCCCATAGGACTTAGGATCCATCAACTATACCCCACAGTCATGTTTCATCAACTATAACCCCACAGTCATGTTTCATCAACTATACCCCACAGTCAACTTTCATCAACTACACCCCACAGTCATGTTTCATTAACAACAAACACAGTTATGTTTCATCAACTGTAACCCCACAATCTTGCTCAAACAACTTCATCCCCAGTCCTCCGGCTCCATTTAATTACCATCGCCCCCCACCCCAGTTCTAAGGCTCCATCAAGCTACTCCCCACTCCCCAGTCGTCATGATCCAACCACTACAGACTACTCCCACACCCTGAGTTGACAGCCTGTGTTCAAAGATCTAGGTGGGTTTTTTTTTTCACTATTTGTGCAGTCCGAGGACTTGCCTTCTTTAGAAACTCCTGGCTGAACTTTCGGTCATAGCATGAGCCATGAAGATTGGCCTTTGCCACCATCATGTTTTTTTTGACGGCTGCCGATTCCTCAGCTTCGTTGTTTTTTGTGCTTCGTGGTCTTCTCGTGATCGGCCAGATCATTTCTTCCCCCATGTGAAATATTCACCGGACATCGACACATGGTGCAGAAAGCAAACTTTTCACCCTTGAAGGGCAAGAAGTGACCCGTGGAAACTTGTCTTTATAAGCTGGCAGATACCGCTGGAATTGTTTAGGTTTTGTGGTTTTCTCCGTGCTACCACTTGAAGACGCCATGTTGACTATTTGAACAGCAGCTATGCGCATGCGCGGAATGGGCCTAGTTATGCCCCTTTCATGCTGACTTCCGAGTTTACGATTTCTGTTCAGTCGGACCAATTGCCAAACGTTCTTTTATTTAATTTTGGGCTTTTTTTTTGCTTTTTTTTTTGAAACTCGTAAACCGGAATTTTTTCAGCAAAACACGAAAATAGGGACAAAATAAAAAAAAACGATATGTCCCGGTTTTCCCCGTAACAGTTGCAGCTGGACATGCCATGTACACCTAATGTTCCCCACTGACACCAGTCATTTCATGCCATGTTCACCTAATGTTTCCCCCCTGACACCAGTCATTTCATGCCATGTTCACCTAATGTTCCCCCTGACACCAGTCATTCATGCCATGTTCACCTAATGTTCCCCCCTGACATCAGTCATTTCATGCCATGTTCACCTAATGTTCCCCCTGACACCAGTCATTTCATGCCATGTACACCTAATTTCCCCCTGACACCAGTCATTTCATGCCAGTACACCTAATGTTCCCCACTGACACCAGTCATTTCATGCCATGTTCACCTAATGTTCCCCCCTGACACCAGTCATTTCATGCCATGTACACCTAATGTTCCCCCTGACACCAGTCATTTCATGCCATGTACACCTAATGTTCCCCCTGACATCAGTCATTTCATGCCATGTACACCTAATGTTCCCCGCTGACACCAGTCATTTCATGCCATTTACACCTAATGTTTCCCCTGACACCAGTCATTTTCATGCCATTTACACCTAATGTTTCCCCTGACACCAGTCATTTCATGCCATGTACACCTAATGTTCCCCCCTGACACCAGTCATTTCATGCCATTTACACCTAATGTTCCCCGCTGACACCAGCCATTTCATGCCATGTACACCTAATGTTCCCCCCCTGACACCAGTCATTTCATATCATGTACACCTAATGTTTCCCCCTGACACCAGTCATTTCATGCATGTACACCTAATGTTCCCCGCTGACACCAGCCATTTCATGCCATGTACACCTAATGTTCCCCCCCTGACACCAGTCATTTCATGCAATGTACACCTAATGTTTCCCCTGACACCAGTCATTTCATGCAATGTACACCTAACGTCCCCCCATGACACCAGTCATTTCATGCCATGTACACCTAATGTTCCACCCTGACACCAGTCATTTCATGCAATGTACACCTAATGTTTCCCCTGACACCAGTCATTTCATGCCATGTACACCTAATGTTCCCCACTGACACCAGTCATTTCATGCCATGTACATTTAACGTCCCCCCCCTGACACCAGTCATTTCATGCCATGTACACCTAATGTTCCCTCTGACACCAGTCATTTCATGCCATGTACAACTAATGTTCCCCGCTGACACCAGTCATTTCATGCCATGTACACCTAATGTTCCCCACTGACACCAGTCATTTCATATCATGTACACCTAATGTTCCCCGCTGACACCAGTCATTTCATGCCATGTACACCTAATGTTCCCCCCTGACACCAGTCATTTCATGCCATGTACACCTAATGTTCCCCCTGACACCAGTCATTTCATGCCATGTACATCTAATGTTCCCCGCTGACACCAGTCATTTCATATCATGTACACCTAATGTTTCCCCCTGACACCAGTCATTTCATGCCATGCACACCTAATGTTCCCCGCTGACACCAGTCATTTCATATCATGTACACCTAATGTTTCCCCTGACACCAGTCATTTCATGCCCGCATAGCTGCCAACCTCCCAGAGTCAAAAAGAGTAACATCTCATGGGGGGGGGGGGGGGGGGGGGGGGTTCGGGAGGGGGGCTGCCCCCCCCTGATGAGCGGGGGTCAGGGGCACAGCCCCCTGAAGCTGAAGCCTTTTTTACACTCTGACAGGCATATTTTTCATCTCCTGATAGGAAAACTAATCAAAAGCAAGCCTATTATTAAACCATATCAAAGCATGCATATTAGTATGTTGCATACAATGCAATATTTTGTGTAAAAAAAAGCCTCTTATGTAGGTAGCCACCATATTTTTTTCTACTAGATAAGATAAGTTAATGTTGCTTATAGCCCAGCCGACCGCAAAGGGCCACATCAGGGCTGGTTTTCACAAAACACACAAAATAAGACTTACCCAAACAGCTTTTTTATCTTCCATATTGATGTAGGATGAACATAAAAGATGCTCTGCCCTCCAATCAACAGCACTCACAGTCCTGGGCTTCCATCAGCTACACCCACATTCTTCAGTTCAAGTTCCATCAACTTCACCCTTCTGCCCTTATGATCTCACAACTACACCCCATAGGACTTAGGATCCATCAACTATACCCCACAGTCATGTTTCATCAACTATACCCCACAGTCATGTTTCATCAACTATACCCCACAGTCATCTTTCATCAACTACACCCCACAGTCATGTTTCATTAACAACAAAACACAGTTATGTTTCATCAACTGTACCCACAATCTTGCTCAAACAACTTCATCCCCAGTCCTCCGGCTCCATTTAATTACCATCGCCCCCCACCCCAGTTCTAAGGCTCCATCAAGCTACTCCCACTCCCAGTCGTCATGATCCAACCACTACAGACTACTCCCACACCCTGAGTTGACAGCCTGTGTTCAAAGATCTAGGTGGGTTTTTTTTTTCACTATTTGTGCAGTCGAGGACTTGGCCTTCTTTAGAAACTCCTGGCTGAACTTTCGGTCATAGCATGAGCCATGAAGATTGGCCTTTGCCACCATCATGTTTTTTTTGACGGCTGCCGATTCCTCAGCTTCGTTGTTTTTTTGTGCTTCGTGGTCTTCTCGTGATCGGCCAGATCATTTCTTCCCCTCCTTCTTCTTCTTCCTAAAATACTGGTTCACTCAAAACGAGTAGGTCACCAGCGCGCATGTGAAATATTCACCGGACATCGACACATGGTGCAGAAAGCAAACTTTTCACCCTTTGAAGGGCAAGAAGTGACCCGTGGAAACTTGTCTTTATAAGCTGGCAGATACCGCTGGAATCGTTTAGGTTTTGTGGTTTTCTCCGTGCTACCACTTGAAGACGCCATGTTGACTATTTTTAACAGCAGCTATGCGCATGCGCGGAATGGGCCTAGTTATGCCCTTTCATGCTGACTTCCGAGTTTACGATTTCTGTTCAGTCGGACCAATTGCCAAACGTTCTTTTATTTAATTTTGGGCTTTTTTTTTGCTTTTTTTTTGAAAACTCGTAAACCGGAATTTTTTCAGCAAACAACGAAAAAAAGGGACAAAATAAAAAAAAAACGATATGTCCCGGTTTTCCCGTAACAGTTGGCAGCTGGACATGCCATGTACACCTAATGTTCCCCACTGACACCAGTCATTTCATGCCAACTTGTTGTTAGTAATAGCGACACTCGGGGCCCTTTAGGAGAGAGCAGACTAGCTAACTTGTAGTTAGCTAGGGAGCTCGACACTCGGCCTTAAGGAGAGCGGACTAGCTAACTTGTAGTTAGCTAGGGAGCTACTTCGTACCACAGTAACACTAGTGACAGACCAGTGCTTGGGCTCCAGTTACCAGGAGACAGTTTTGCCTAGCACTGCGACAGTACAGCTGTAGACGGACACAACGGCTAGGACGGTTCTGACAGTACCCCTGCTGGGCCCGGAGGTGGACACTGACAGAAAGACAGTGTACCAGCTGCTTGACCCTCTCAGGAAAGCTGCAAGCTCGGCTTAGACAGAGTGCGTCGCAGACTGTGTGTGACAGACCTTACTTGGAAGTTCATGCCAGTGAAGGGCTTGGAAAGAATCCTGACATAACTCCCAAGCCAGAGTCGGGACTGACCAGGTAAGGTAGAGTGCGTGTGTGTGAGTGCAGAAGTGCTAGGTATATAAACGAACTTCTCTTGAGTGTAGGGAAAACACTTCAAGACAGACGAAGGTCTGTCGAAAGCTCCAAGTAAGTGCTATTCCTAGCTGAGTGACCTGTGTAAATCCGGTAGTCGTTACATAATGATGTTGTTTCTTTATGAACCTTATGTGGTAATCTGTGGCCTCCATAAAAAATTTAAAAAAATAATGGGTATCTGCACTTACGCCTTCAATTTGGGAGGTCAGTCGTCATTTTTTTTAAACTATTATTGTCCTCTTCGTAATGAACTGATTGACAAGCGTTGATCTATGCAGTCACACTGTCCATGTACTCACCCCACACTGATCGAGTCTGACAATGCTGTGCCTGTTAGGCTGCCGTCTGCCCAATTCTGTTGGGAGCTGTTTCGTCAGGTGACCAACCACTCACGGAACATACAATACTTTCAGAGTCAAATCACACTGAACAGTCCGTTACTCCATTTCGGTCCCGGCGGCAGACTGCCCGCCCGTCCGTGGTTTAATCGAACCGGAAGTTCCCCATACATCAAAACGAAAGTACGACGTTCATAACACATCTTCCCCCTTTACCCCCCTCCTTTTTTTTTTTCAAAACTTAACTTCAAACCAAAAAATGGAAAAGTAAACAAACAAGAACAAGCAAAACCTCATTATGTAAATCTTATAAAACTAATCTTAGGGTAAACGTTTCAAGTGATGAAAACAATAATAAAAAAATAAATCAGTTTGTAGGGAGTGTCATGACCTTCATACTGCATGGTTTTGCTTTTTGTTTTTCTCTATTTCGCTGTCTGACTGTTGGGATTGTT
>JAFLJL010019394.1:186723-200858 GCA_018398815.1 Conus ventricosus
GTTCAGGACGGGGCCACAAGGCGAGCCTATCAGTGTTTACGCAGCTTCTCGGCTTACTGTACTTTCGCGGGCACACGCTGTCCTGAATTTGACGGCAGGCAATCGCGCGCGAAGCTTGTGGTGTGCTCAGCTTTGATCACTGACCGCGGCACGTTTTAGGGTTTGCCTGATTCAGGGTTCGCGTTAACTGGCAATTACCAGTAAATTACTGGTTATAAAGAGGAAATACTGGAAATTTTTTTAGCTGTCAGTCCAGGGACTGGTTTTATTTTGCTGGGACTGGTTAGAGATTTATGGGGCAAAAAAAAAAAAATCAATAAATTAAAAGGCTGAAAAAGAAAAGAAAAAGTTGATGGTTCATACAAATGATGTGGCCCAGGCTTTCCTAGCAGCACTTTACTTGCCTTATCTTTCAACCAGCCCTCTCCCCTCTCCACTACCCTCCGGCCTCTTCGCACACATGCAGATTGTCACGTAGGCCTAGCCATCGGCAATAACCGCTGCAGGCTATAGAGCAGAATAGCGAATGTCCCATAATAAAAGCTGTACAGACGCGCTGTACAGACGCGCATTACTGCCTGTTACTCGCAACTTCTCCCAGACGTCTGTCTGGGTCGTCGCTTGCGATGCTAGGCTAAGTCGCGTCATTACAATTTTCAAACAGGATACAGCAGAACCAGTACTTATTCACGCGCCTATTCATTGAATGATCAGTGGGATCACAATGGCAGAAAAGAACCAGCAGTCGATTTTTTCATTTTTTTCACGAAGTCGAAGAAGTGATTCAGACAGGCAGCCGGAAAGAAGCGCAAGTTTAGGCAGTTCAGACCGACCACAGACTTCGAGTGACAGTACTCCAATCAGCTCAACCAGCACAGATTGGCCAAGCACCAGCAGTAGCAAGAAAATGAAATGTAAACATGATAAATTCAGAGAATCATGGCTGAAAGATTTCAGATGGCTGGAGGTTGGTGCAAATGATGAAATGACAATGTATTGTAAAGTGTGCATCAAAACCAAATAGAAAAATGGTTTAACTAGGGGATCACGAAATTTCCAGTATTCTACCCTAGCAGACCATGCAAAGAGTGTATCTCATAAGGCGCCTCAATATCCACGCTAAGAGTGTTCGAGACTTTGATGTTGCCTCTGCCACTGATCGTTTCTTCGCAATGAAAGTGCATCGAAAGTAGGTAAGTGAACCGTCTTTTGTTTGACAATCTCTGAATTGTGCTTGCAAAAATTCACATCGTTATTTGCAATGCTACCGGAATTTTTTCACAGGGACTGGTTTTGCTCAGAGGCGCTGAAAAACGGTCGGGGTGGGAGACGAGGGGACTGGTTTTGAAAAATCCTAGCGCGAACCCTGCTGATTTTGTAGTGCGTCCCGCAGGACTCGCTACACGTTTTGTTAGTGCGTCCTTTTCGCTCATAGTGCGTCATAGACGCACATATGTGCGTCATTGGGAGCCCTGATGAGTACTGACTGAAGTGACTGGTGTCAGGTGAGGGGGGGGGTGGGATGGGGGGGGGGGGACGTTAGGTGTAGGTGTCATGAAATGAGTACGGACTGAAAGTAACTGGATGTCAGGTGAGGGTGTGGGGGGGGGGTGGGAGGGACGTTAGGTGTAGGTGTCATGAAAGAGTTCGACTGAAATGACTGGTGTCAGGGGAGGGGGTTGGGGTGGGGGGGACGTTGGTTGTAGGTGTCATGAAATGAGTCTGATGAAGTGACTGGTGTCAGGGGAGGGGGGGGGGTGGGGGGGTGGGACGTTAGGTGTAGGTGTATGAAATGAGTTCTGACTGAAGTGACTGGTTGTCAGGGGAGGGGGTTGGGGGTGGGGGAGGGGGGTACGTTAGGTGTAGGTGTCATGAAATGAGTATGATGAAGTGACTGGTGTCAGGGGACGGGGGGTTGGGGTGGGGGGGACGCTGGTTGTAGGTGTCATGAAATGAGTTCTGACCTGAAGTGATGGTGTCAGGTGAAGGGGTGGGGTGGGGTGGGGGGGGGGACGTTTAGGTGTATGTGTATGAAATGAGTTCTGAACTGAAGTGACTGTGTGGACAGGTTGAGGGGGGGGGTCGGGGGGGGGGGGGAGGGAACGGTAGGTGTAGGTTGTCATGAAATGAGTTCTGGACTGAGTACTGGTGTCAGGGAGGGGGGGGGGGGGATGTTGGTTGTAGGTGTCATGATATGAGTTCTGACTGAAGAGACTGGTGTCAAGGTGGAGGGGGGGTGGTGGGTGGGGGACTTTAGGGTAGGTGACATGATATGAGTTCTGATGAAGTGCCTGGTGTCAGGTGAAGAGGGGGCGCCGTTAGTGTAGGTGTCATGATTATGAGTTCTGACTGAAGTAACCTGGTGTCAGGTGAGGGTGGGGGGGGGGGGGGGGGGGGGGACGTTAGGCGTAGGTGTCATGAAATGAGTACGTTCTGAAGTGACTGGTTGTCAGGTGAGGGTGGGTGGGTGGGGCGGACGTTAGGTGTAGGTGTCTTGAAAAATGAGTTCTGATGAAAGGTGTCTGGTTGTCCGTGGATTGTGTGCTGCAGTGCCCTGTGCGTGAGTGCAATGCAAAGAGAAAGCCAGAAGGAAGGGGAGGAAGGAAATATGTCAGCCACAAGTGCCAGTCAGTTGTGTAATTCTGTCTGCCACAAGTGCAGTCAGTTGTGTAATATCTGTCTGCACAGTGCCAGTCAGTGTGTTAATATCTGTCTGCCACAAGTGCAGTAGTTGTGTAAATCTGTTCTGCCACAAGTGCCAGTCAGTTGAGTAATAATCTGTTGCTCAAGTGCAGTCAGTTGTGTTATATCTGTCTGACAAAGTGCAGTGAGTTGTGATGTAATATGTCTGCCGCAAGTGCCAGTGAGTGTGTACTATACGTTGCCACACGTACCAGTGAGTTGTTGGTGTAATTACATGTCTGCCACAAGTATCAGTTATTTTTGTAATATGTCTGCTTCAAGCGCCGTGAGGTGTGCAATTTATTTCTGCCATCTGTTGTTGGTGGACATGATGACGTAATATTATATTACCTCGAGTGTTAGTGACTTGTGGTGTTAATGAATGATGCTAGATGTGTCAGTAGTTGTGGTGAAGATATGTCTTGCCACAAGTGACAGTGGTGGAGTGTGTGCTGTCAGTCAGGTTATACAGCGTGTAGTATAGCATTATGTGTGTGACTGACAGGTATAGAGTGTCGTTATAGCAGTAGTGTGGGTCAGCAGGTGTGTGCGCTGTTAGTATAGCAGTATATGGGTGTCAGTCTGGTATAGAGCTGTACTATAGCAGTTTATGTGTGTCAGACAGGCTAGGCTGTAGTATAGCAGTATATGTGTGTCAGTCAGGTATAGAGCTGTACTATAGCAGTATATGGTGTCAGTCAGGTGTGAGCTGTGTATAGAGTATATGTGAGTCCCCAGTCCCAGGTACAGATCTGTGTGTAGCAGTGTACGTGTGGTCAGTCAGTACAGAGCTGTTGTTTGCAGTATGTGTTGGTCAGTTCAGGCCTAACAGAGCTGTAGTGTTGTGCGTGTACGTGTGTCAGTCAGGTACAGAGCTGTAGAATAGCTGTGTATGTGTGTCAGTCAGGACAGAGCTGTCGGTATTGCAGTGTATGGGTGTCAGTCAGGTATAGAGCTGTCAGTATAGCAGTATATGTGTGTCTGTCAGGTACAGAGCTGTAGTTATAGCAGTGTATGTGTGTCAGTCAGGTGTAGAGCTGTACTTATCGCAGTGTATGTGTGTCAGTCAGGTATAGAGCTGTAGTATTGCAGTATATGGTGGTCAGTCAGGTGTAGAGGCTGTAGTATAGAGTATCTGTGTGTCAGTCGGGTACAGCGCTGTAGTATAGCAGTATATGTGTGTCAGTTCAGTCAGGTTTTGTGTGCTTAGTATAGCAGTATATGTGTGTCAGTCGGTACAGAGCTGTAGTATAGCGTATCTGTGTGTCAGTCAGGTACAGAACTGTAGTATTGGCAGATATGTGTGACAGTCAGGTATAGAGGGCTGTTATGTATAACCAGTGTATGGTGTCAGGCGGTACAGAGCTGTAGATAGCAGTATATGTGTGTCAGTCAGGTGTGAGCTGTAGTATAGCTGTATATGTATGTATAACAGTATATGTGTGTAGTCAGTTACAGAGGCTGTAGTATGCAATATATGTGTGTGCAGGCAGGTATAGAGCTGTACTATAGCAGTATATGCTGTGTCGACAGGTATAGAGATGTAGTTATAGCAGTATATGTGTGATAGTCAGGTACAGTGCGGTAGTTAGCAGTATAGTGTGTCAGTCAGGTATAGAGTTGTATTATAGCAGTGTAAGTGTTGTCAGTCAGGTATAGAGCTGTAGTAGGCAGTATATGTGTGTCAGTCGGTGGTTACAGAGCTGTAGTTATAGGCAGTATATGTGTGTCAGTCAGGTGTAGAGCTGTAGTATAGCAGTATTGAGTGTCAGTCAGGTACAGAGCTGTAGTATAGCTGTTTATGTGTGTCAGTCGGTATAGAAGCTGTAGTTTAGCGTAGTATGTGTGTCAGTCAGGTTTGTAGAGCGGTAGTATAGCAGTATATGTGTGTCAGTCAGGTATAGAGTGTAGTATAGCAGTTATGTGTGTCAGTCAGGTATAGAACTGTAGTATAGCATTATATGTGTGCAACCTCAACTGAGTTATTGATATCAGACCCAGTGAAAAGGATGATGTTTTCCAGGCACAATTATCAGAACCAGTGTAAATTAGTCATGTTTCACACCTAAATTACAAGGTCAGACCCAGGTAATTAGTCATGTTTCCACACCTTAATTACAAGGTCATGACCAGTGTAATTAGTCTGTTTCCCCACCTTAATTACAAGGTCAGACCCAGTGTAATTAGTCTGTTCCACACCTTTAATTACAAGGTCAGAGTAGTGTAATTAGTCATGTTTCCACACCTTAATTACACGGACAGAAGCTGTGTAAATTAGTCCATGTTTCAAACCTTAATTCAGGTCAGAGCTAGTGTAATTAGTCATGTTTCACACACCTTAATTACAAGGTCAGACCCAGAGTAATTAGTATGTTTCCACACCTTAATTATAGGTCAGAGCTAGTGTAATTAGTCATGTTTCCACACCTTAATTACAAGGTCAGAGCTAGGGTTTAAAAAAAAAAAAAATTTGTTTGTCGTGTTTCCACACCTTAAATACAAGGTCAGAGCTATGTAATTAGTTCATGTTTCCCACTTAATTACAAGGTCAGACCCAGTGTAATTAGTCATGTTTCACACCTTAATTACAAGGTCATGAGCTAGTGTATTAGTCAGTTTCCACACCTTAATTACAAGGTCAGAGGATAGTGTAATTAGTCATGTTTCCACACTTAATTACAAAGGTCAGGACCCCAGTGTACTTAGTCATGTTTCCACACCTTAATTACAAGGTCAGCCTAGTGTAAATAGTCATGTTTCATCACCTGATTACAAGGTCGAGTAGTGCTAATTAGTTCATGTTTCACACCTTAATTACAAGGTCGAGCTAGTGTATTTAGTCCTGTTTCCACACCATAATTACAAGGTCAGAGCTAGTGTAATTAGTATGTTTCCCACCACTAATTAAAAGGTCAGGCCAGTGTAATTAGTCATGTTTCACTTAATTTACAGGTCAGAGCAGTGTAATTAGTCATGTTTTTCCACATTAATTTCAAGGTCAGAGCCTAGTGTAAATTAGTCAGTTTCAACCTTAATTACAAGGTCAGAGCTAGTGTAATTAGTCATGTTTCAAGCCTTAATTACAGGTCTGGCTTCATAGTGTAATGAGTCATGTTTCCAACCATAATTACAAGGTCAGGGAGTAGTGTAATTAGTCATGTATTCCACCTTAATTACAAGGTCAGAGCTAGGTAATTAGTCATGTTTCACACCTAATTACAAGGGTCCAGAGCTAGTGTAATTAGTCATGTTTCCACACCTTTAATTACAGGTCAGAGCTAGTGTTAATTAGTCATGTTTCCACCCTTAATTACAGGTCAGACCAGTGTAATTAGATGTTTCCCTCCTTATTACAAGTTCAGCGCTAGTGTAATTAGTCATGTTTCCACACCTTTATTACAAGGTCAGAGCTAGTGATTAGTCATGTTTCCTACACCTTTAATTACAAGGTCAGAGCTAGTGTAATTAGTCATGTTTCCACACCTTAAATTACAAGGTCAGAGCTGTGTAATTAGGCATGTTTTCCACACCTTAATTTAAGGTCAGAGTATTGTAATTAGGTCATGTGTCAACACCTTAATTTACAATGTAGAGCTAGTGTATGTGTATGTTTTTACAGAGACCATCAGCACCTTAGTATGATGTCCGGACTTTGTATAGTTTATGTTTTACATCGAACCTGTATACCTTGATTACGAAATCAGACTTTGTATAATTAGTCATGGTTTTACCTTGACCCAATGACATACCTTGTTTAGGACATCAGTAATTCATATGATTGTGATGGTTTACTGCACACACATGTAAAAACCTTGATTCATGATGTCAGACCTGGTGTAATTTGTCATGTTTTTTTTCCAAGGCGGCACACTCAACAAGTCAATTCAGACCAAGTGTAATTGTTCATGTCTCAAGGCGCACAACATCAACTGGTCATCTGCAGTGTTGGACCTAGTGCAGTTTGTGATGTTTACCTTACGCACAGTCCACACTTTAAATAGGATGTGTGACCTGGTGGATGTGTGCTGTGTTTCAGCGATTTGATTGAGATCAATGAGCCATCAAGTTTCGTGGAGAGGCCTAAACCACTTAACTTTCAACGCCATTCTTGTGGGTCAGAATACTGTGGTGTGTGTTTGTCTGTGTTTAGTAGTGGGTCAGTATACTGCTGGTGTGTGTTTGTATACTGCTTTGAGTGTGTGTTGTGTGTAGTGGGTCAGCAAAATGTGATGTGGTATTTCTGTATACGGTGGTGAGTGTTTGTGTGTAGTAGGTCTGTTTACTGCTGGAGTGTGTGTTTGTGTGTGTGGTCACAAACTGCTGGTGTGTGTTTGTCTGTATTAGATCGCTGGTGTTTGTGTTTGTATGTGAAGTTGATTCTCTATGGGAGATGCTCGATCCGACTACTTTGTGTTATAATCCACACCCTTCCATCTACCCATTTCTTGCTTCAACTCACTTTCTAGGAAGAAAACATCCTGTTGAGGGGATTCTTGTACAGCAGAAGTGCTTTTCAATTTGATCATACTTTTCAAGATAAGGGGATAGACTTGTTCAGATATAGGATTTGGAAGTTGAAGGAGGTGCAGTAATGACAGGAAAGAAAAGTGGGGTTGCTCAAGATATAAAGAGAAGGTCTAATCTGTGAGCATTTCATGGCATGGGCTCACGATTGAACTTAGCACATCACAGGCTTCCAAGAAGTTGGAAATTACAAAGACTTGGATGAAACATTCACAAATCTCTACAAATACTTTGTAAATCTGCAAACAGAGTGTCAGAAAATCAAAGCAATTCAGAAAGTGCTGGACAGTCCAGAACTCAAACTTAAGAGGTCCATGAAATATGCTGGTTGGCTTTCTATGATGCACTGTGGGCAGTTTTTAATAATTATAAAGTTCTTGTCACTTATTTTCAAAAGAATGGGGATATCACCAGGAAGAAAAAGGGTTCTGAGAACTGCCCGATTAATATTTGTTGTTGCAATACATATGATGATGGACTCATTCCACCCTTGTCGCAACTGTGGCCTTCTGCTGCAGAAAATCTGATGTTAGAATTGCAGCCATCCAGCCGGCCATAGAACACTCTGTCTCATCCAAAGAGCTGAATCAGGGAAGAACACCACAAGCAGAGTTGAAGGAGAAGCTGGAGAAAGACAAACAGTGGGGGATGAAAGTGACTGTGTCGTTCAAAGACATTGTCTGTCAATTCACAGAAATACTCTTCAAAGGCAACTGATGACATCACCAGCATGAGAAAAGCTTTCACATCAGAGCTAAAGGGACAGATTTCATTCCAGATTTCCTGGTGACTCGCAAAAACATTGCGGATGATTTGCAGTTCTGGGGGCTTCGTCATTGACCTTTCCTTTCTTCGTGAAGTTTGAAAAAGTTATGGCCACTGCCAAGATGGCAAATGAGTGAGCTTTGGAAACGAGAAGACGTTGAAAGATGTCCCAGTCTGCATCTTGATCCTCTTAATGTGCGGCCTGAGTGGAGTTTGTTTGAAAACTATTGTGAAGCAGGCGAGATATCAAGGGATAAATGCAGGAGCTGTGGGCAGCTGGTGTTCCTGATCATGGATACCTTCCCAGTTGTACGCTGGCAGCCAGTGCTATGGTCATGCCCTTTTTTACCTACAGCCGACTTGCGAGAGAGGTTTATGTGAGCAGGAACCAGCCAAAGAACAAGCTGCGGAAAACGTCTTGAGCATACGCCACTCTGCACAGGTGAAGATGATTAAAGCTGGAAGGGCCAGGCATGAGAGAGTTTGTCTTCAGCAAAGCCCTCTTCTCGTGGAAGAGTAAAAGGATAGGGAGAGTTTTTCCAAAGGCCAGTGAAACAGAGTTGATTGTGGACCATTCTTGGGATGGCAATAAGGTATGTTCATGTGATTTTTTTTCTGTGTGTATTAAGGGAGTACAAGTGTGTTTAGGTAAAATAACTCTTTTTTTCATATGGACTGGAGACATAACATGTAACTTCGCATTGCAGTGTTCAGTTGTGTCAGTATTGATTTTGAGAAAAGGAGAAGTTGTGCAATGGGACAGTTATTTTTTCAAGAAAAGGAGTGAACATTAAGACAGTCTTATTTTTTCAAGAAAAGGAGTAACATTGTTACAGAAGCAAAGGAGTGCATAAATTTTGCAAGGTAAGAAAACTTTTTCCTTGAAAATGTGATTTTATGTGTCCAGTTATTTAAAACAAATATGTGTTCCTTTACTCAAGCCCCCTTATTGGTTCCTAAGATCCCCCAATTTTCATTACCAAAGGGGGCAAAGCCCCATTTTAGAAATTTCTCGATGCTAACCTGGTTATAGAAATAAAAGTCCTGTGTTTACACAGTGACAAGACTGGAGAAAGGGACAGGTAGAAATAGAATGGAAATGGTCTGTAGGTAGACAGTGATGGTGACTGGATAAAAGGCCAAGAATGTTGACAGGTTAGTATAGAATGAAGACCTGTAGATACACAGTGACACTAATGGAGGAAAGAACAGGTGATGGACAGGTAGATATAGAAATAAAGGTCTGTAGGTACCAGTGACGTGACTGGAGAAAGGGCAGGTTAGATATAGATAAAGGTCTGTAGGTAACAGTGACAGTGACTGGAGAAAGGGCGGTAGATATAGATTAAGTCCTGTAGGTACGCAGTGACAGTGACTGAGAAGGACAGGTAGTATAGAGTAAAAGTCTGTGATACACGTGACAATGACTGGAGAACGGTCAGGTTGATATAGAGTAAAAGTCTGTAGAAACAGTGGCACATTGACTGGGAGGAAAGGAACCAGGTAGATATAAGTAAACTTCCTGTAGTCACACAGTGACTGATGTGAGAAAGGACAGGTGATATTGAGTAAAAGTCCTGTTGACACACAGTGGACAATGACTGGAGAAAAGGACAGGTAAACTATAGAGTTAAATGTCCCTGTACATACCCTTGGACATGACTGGAATTAAAGGAAGGTAGCTATAGAGTAAAAAGTACTGTAGGCACACGTGGGAAATGCTGTAGAAGGAAGGTAACTATAGAGTAAAGTCTGTAGATACACAGTGTGACAGTGATGGAGAAAGAAAAGGGAAGGTTAGCTAGAGAGTAAAAGTCCTGAGATCACAGTGACAATGATGGAGGAAACGTACAGGTAGCTATAGAAGTAAAATGTCTGTTAGATATTCAGTGACAATGACTGGAGAAAGGGCAGGTTAATCATAGAGTAAAAGTTGTAGGTGGACTTGATTCCAGGCTACTGATGGAACACATCACAGTGACTTCCTGTGGTAGGTCACAGAGTAAGTGCTGTATTGATGAGCATAAGAGGCAACCTCTTGTTTATGTTTCTAAGCACTTTGTGATGCACATCTTTGTGGTTTCAGCGTTTGTGTGTATTGCCCATTGGAGGCAACATCATTGTGTTTCAGTGCTTTGTGTTGTGCCCATAGTGAGGCAACATCTTTGTTATCAGTGCTTTCGTTTGTGCCCATTGTGAGGCAACATCTTTGTGTTTCAGTGCCTTCTTTGTGTGTGCCCATTGTGAGGCAACATCTGGTTGTGTTTCAGTGCTTTGTGTGTGCCATGTGAGCAACATCATTGTGCTTTCAGTGCTTTGGTGTGTCCATTGTGATGGAACATCTGGTTTGTGTTTCATAGTTTGTGTGTGCCCATTGTGAGGCAACATCTGTGTATTCAGTGTTTGGTGTGTGGCCCATTGTGAGGAACATCTTTGTTTTCAGTGCTTTGTGTGTGTGCCCATTGTGAGGCAACTCTGGTTTGTGTTCAGTGCTTTGTGTTTGCCCATTGTGAGGCAACATCATTGTGTTTCAGTGCTTTGTGATTTTGTGTCATTGTGAGGCAACACCTGGTTTTGTGTTTCAGCGCTTTGTGTTGTGTTCATTGTGAGGCAAACAAAGCTTGTGTTTCAGTGTTTGTGATTAAGCCAAGTGTGAGCATATCCTGGGTTGTGTTTCAGCCCACTTTGTTTATACGATACACGATATTTATTGTCCTCATAGAATACAAAGAAAATTTGTTTGTGTTGCATTATCAAAAGTCACATATACCACAAATTATAAACAAGTATATCCGAAAAAATATTCTATTCTTTGCACTGTGCTCAGTCATTCTTGTCAATTTATTTATCCATCTTGTTGTTAAGTCTGTACATATATAAAGAATTTTAACAACATGCATGGCAACACATCCTAACACCCCTCCCCATCCCCACCACCCCAGGACACACACAACACCACACCAATATTGAATCTCATGGCACACACACTGCCAAAACTGTGTCATAACCACAACAGACACATACACACACACAACACACACAATGCACACACAGGCACAGAGGGCGCAAATCACACCACCAACCATCATCACATATGCAATATTAACACTCACTTAAATAAACACTCAACTGTAAAACAGAACGCTCAGATAAGCTCACAGTTAAAGTATAAAAACGAAAGAAAACAAAACAATAGCACCATTCAAAAGATCAATTTATATTGCAAAATGTATAATTACTTGAATTGAAACTGTAAAAAGAACCTGAGAGTTAAATACAAAATCGGCATAAAAAGATTTATACCAGAAGATTGTATGAGTAGAGAGAGAAAAGAGGCGAGAGAGCAGAGAGAGAGAGCAAAGGGAAAGATAATTCTAGGGGTGTGAAAATTGGAAACGGACTTGTATGAACCTTTTAAACTCATAACATAACGTTCCTAGAAACAAGTACGGAATAAAGAGCAAAAAATTTAAAAATTTATGCCAAGTGTGATTGCCACATCTGGTGTATGTTATCAGCGCTTTGTGTGTGTCTGTTGTCAGGCACCCATTTTAGTTTGTGTTTCAGTGCTTTGTGTGTGCCCTTTGCGATGCAACTCTGGTTGTGTTTCAGCTGCTTTATGTGTGTCTGTGGTGAGGGGCAAATTCCAGTTTGTGTTTCAGTGCTTTGTGTGGGGTATGCTTATGCGATTGCAACATCTGGTTTGTGTTTCGGTGCTTTGTGTGTGCCCTTTGCGATGCAACATCCTGGTTTGAGTTCAGTGCTTTTGTGAGTCTGTTGTGAGGCACATTCTGTTTGTTTTCAAGGTGCTTTGTGTGTGCACTTTGCAATGCAAATTGGTTTGGTGTTCAGTGGCTTTCTGTTGTGTTGTTGTGAGGCAACATTCAGTTTGTGTTTCGTGCTTTGTGTGTGCCCTTTGCGATGCAAAATCTGGTTTGTGTTTCAGTGCTTTATGTGTGTCGTTGTGAGCAACATTCTAGTTGTGTTTCGTGCTTTGTGTGTGCCCTTTGCGATGCAAGTAGTATCATGTTTGTTTTCCTGTGCTTTATGTGTGGTTGTTGTGAGGCAACATTTCCAGGTTTGTGTTTAAGTGCTTGTGTGTGCCTTTTGCGATGCAAATCCTGGTTTGTGTTTCAGTGCTTTTGTGTCTGGTTGTCAGGCAAATTCCGTTTGTGTTTTCACGTGCTTTGTGTGTCTGTTGTCAGGCAACATTCAGTTTTGTTTCAGTGCTTTGTGTGTCTGTTGTCAGGCAACATTCAGTTGTGTTATTCGTGCTTTGTGTGTGCCCTTTGCGATGCAACTCCTGGTTTCGTGTTTCCAGTGCTTTAGTGTGTCTGTTGAAGGCAATTCAGTTTGTGTTTCAGTGCTTTGTGTGTTGCCTTTGCGATGCACTCCTGTTAGTGTTCAGTGCTTTGTGTGTCAGTCAGGTTGATTCTAGTGCGCGCCCTTGCGGGATTCCCGATATTTTCTGAAGGCGCAAAAAATCTTTTTGCGAAAAAGACGCGGCCCAAAAGCCGCAAAAAAAAGGAACTGTACGCTTTTTTGCACAACCAGCGCGGCTTCGCGCTGCGTGTGTATTAGCATCCTGAGCCAAATTTCCTTTAGCGAACGCAGCGTTCTACCAAATTTTTTCATGGCTGAGGAAGCAGTGTTGAGCAATCAGCTGGTTCCTAGGCAGTTCAACAGTCCTCATTGTCGGCTTCAACGAGTGATGCGCGTCTGCACACCTCTGTTTTATTTCGGATTCACGAGAAAAAACGCACTGATATATCTAAAGGATTTCAAGCTGGAAATGCGAATAATGAGGGTCTACAGCCACCGTTCCGGCTACTCAGTTCAAGCTGGATGCGTGTCTCAGCGATCGACGGGAGCGTAAACGGTTTTGAAAGTGCAGTGAACCCGAAGATCAGTAGATAATGAAGATGGGAAAACGAAGCCCGATCCTCCAGTTCGAACCGGAGGAAGGAGCCGAAGAAAAAATCTCTACAAGGCGTTTCAAGAACATGGTTGAAAAGACAGACCCTGGTTAAGGAAGAGAAACAGGCTGAAAGAAGCAGGTCAATGTGCTGATGACCATCAAATGTGAAGGTCCTCCCATCAATGACCATGACTTCACAGCTGCTGCAGCAGAGTGGAAGCAACAGAAGGATAGGAGGATCTACAAGAAATGAATGGAGTTCTGTGGGCTGTACATATGTATAAAGCTTTTCAGTTGTGTATGGTGAAGGTGTACACAGTGACTTTTCACAGTTAAAGGGTTTTCTTAAGGTGATACTGATGGTATATAAATCTTGACAATAGTGATGGTCACTTCATATAAAAAGACTGAATTAATTGTGGGGTAGGCTTAGAGTTGCTGGATTCTATGATGAGGTGACAACAGACTTGCTCACTTGCTGTATGACTGCCAAGAAGGGAGCTCAGCTGAGTACATGCACCACCAGAAAAAGACGAGTCTTCTAAGGTATGTCAGAATGTGTGTGTACTCTGTGCGTCGTGTGTGTGTGTGTGTGTGCGTTTCTGTAATAAAATGTAACTCGTTTCTTGTTTCTTTTTGTTGTTTTAGTTTACTTTGGCCATAATGTAATCATTGTGATTAAGCTTTAAATCTGAATTTTCACGCGTTTTGAGGGCCTCCCATTTTCACCCTATGGGCCCCCTTTTTTTATGTGAGGGGGCCCTTGGGCCCCCTTTTTTGAAATCCTAGAATCAACACTGCAGTGTCTGTTGTGAGGCAACATTCTAGTTTGTGTTTCAGTGCTTTATGTGTGTCTGTTGTGAGGCAACGTTCCAGTTTGTGTTTCAGTGCTTTGTGTGTGCCCTTTGCGATGCAACATTCCAGTTTGTGTTTCAGTGCTTTATGTGTGTCTGTTATGAGGCAACATTCTAGTTTGTGTTTCAGTGCTTTGTGTGTGCTCTTTGTGATGCAACATCCTGGTTTGTGTTTCAGCGCTTTGTGTGTGTCTGTTATGAGGCAACGTTCTAGTTTGTTTCAGTGCTTTGTGTATGTTATTGTGAGGTAACATCTGGATTTGTTTCCACTCTTTGTGTGTGTCCATTATGAGGCAACATCCTGTTTGTGTTTCAGTGCTTTGTGTGTGCCCATTGTGAGGCAGCATCCTGGTTTGTGTTTCAGCACTTTGTGTGTGCATGAGGTTGAAGAA
>JAFLJL010019394.1:205848-262619 GCA_018398815.1 Conus ventricosus
TTGAAATTTCACAGTGAGCACTGCACATACAGACACAAAATGAATGTAAGCACAAGTATTACCGGCCAAGGCCAGTTATTATGCTTACAACTATAGCATGATCTTCATCACATGATTTTTATGATAATGAACCCTGTTGTGCAGTGTTTTGTCATCCCTTGTTTTTTTAGGTTCATTTGGATGAAAGAGATGCAGACAGAGGCCACTAACGTTGGTTGGAGCAGCCACTGTGGATCCAGGCAAGTTGACATTGCCTCAGGATGCTGGGGCATGGAAATCAGCAGTTGTTTTTTGCAGCAGTATAGTGCAAGTGCATGGCAGACAGGTCAGTGCTGTATGTATGATGGTCATTGGTGTACATGTTTGTGTGCTGTCACATGTGTGTGTATGCATGCACGCGCGCGCATATTTTTCAGTGCGCAAACTCATCTGGCTGGAGAGCGGGCAACGGCTCTGGGCCTGCAATCAATATCAGCTAGGCTGCCTGCGCATCAGCAGCAAGTGAATCAGTGACAGTGGGGCTGCAATCAATATCAGCCGAGCTGGTGATAGAGGTGCAGGATGCCTTTTTTGCTATACTTCAGAAGAAGATGAAGAAGCCTATGGAAATATGCTCAGAAAATCAGGCATTGCCATTCATTATTTCTGTATGCTGTTCTCCTCGGGCTTATGGCAGAGAGGAAAAGGGAAGTGGAATCTTGGGCTTCTGGCTATCGGACATCATTGTTTTTTGCAGCAGTATAGTGCAAGTGCATGGCAGACAGGTCAGTGCTGTATGTATGATGGTCATTGGTGTACATGTTTGTGTGCTGTCACATGTGTGTGTATGCATGCACGCGCGCGCATATTTTTCAGTGCGCAAACCATCTGGCTGGAGAGCGGCAACGGCTCTGGGCCTGCAATCAATATCAGCTAGGTGCCTGCGCATCAGCAGCAAGTGATCAGTGACAGTGGGGCTGCAATCAATATCAGCCGAGCTGGTGATTAGAGGTGCAGGATGCCTTTTTTGCTATACTTCGGAAGAAGATGAAGAAGCCTATGGAAAAATGCTCAGAAATCAGGCATTGCCATTCATTATTTCTGTATGCTGTTCTCCTCGGGCTTATGGCAGAGAGGGAAAAGGGAGATGGAATCTTGGGCTTCTGGCTATCGGACATCAAACGTGAAGTGAGGGCTTAAAACGTTCCGTCTGAGCGGATTTCCGCGATTTCGGTTTGTCAAAAAAAAAAAACCAAAAAAAAAACCGAAAGGAGCAAGGCATCCGTGATCGGCTTGCAAGTTATAGCCCCTGATTTTTCTTGGACGAAGCTTCCGGCCAGACTTCCGGAAAAAAACAAAATGGCGGAGCGCGAAGACATTGTTCATGCGGGTCAATCTTTTGACGACGGTGCAATTAAAAACAAGTGGAAATGGGGAGTGGACACTTCAGAAAGTTGATGAAGAAGTCATTGGAGACTTTCTTCGCAAAGTTGCTGCACCAGGTTTAGCTTGGTGCAAACTGTGCTCAAGGAAGTGTGTTATGGTGGTCGCGGGGAAGAAAGCTCTCGAGGATCACATTCGTTCAGCGAAGCACGCGTGGAACGTCAAGGCACTGAGTGGAACTACAACTCTGCCAGGTTTGTTTGCAACATTTTAGTGTTTTTTTCCCAGCCCTCCCTCCCACCCCCCCCCCCCCTCCATTGCCTTTTTTTCTGCATGAAGGAAACAAGATCTCTCTCTCTCTCTCAGTCTGTGCTTGTCATTGCCATGTCTATAATTATTTTCTTTTTTCTTTTTATCCATTCTATTTACTTTTCTTTTTAAATCTGTGCTTTATGTAGATTAGCAAGGACAGATTAGATTGTAAGACTAGGCAATGCCTAAAATCTCCATCCTTGATTAAGGAACAATTTTGAATCTGAATGTAGTGAATCTGAATTTCTCTCTCTCTTTTGTAAGTCTTACTAGTCTTAGTCTTATTCTCTCTTCACCCCTCCATCCAACTCAATTTGTACCATCCTTTTTTTAAGTAGTGGGGATATACATCATATACACCACCCCCCCCCCCCCCCCCCCCCCCAAAAAAAAAAAAAAAAAAAAGTTAAAAAGGAAAGGAAGTTTGCATGGGACAACATGTCATATATTGATGCAGTTGTTTATTTCTTCTGTCTTCTTTGCATTAGTAATAACCTGTGATTTTTAAAAGTTATTTGTTCGCAGGTCCATGTCTATGTTGTAGGGATTACTTTTAATGACTAAATAAGTTACCTCTTAAGTCAACTTATTTTCTTTTGATTCCCTCCTGTCCCCACCCCACCCCCTGTTTTCCCTTTCTCCTCCCCCCTCTCCCTTTAACAGGTTTTAACTTAGCTTGTGAAATCATTTACAGGTCAGCCTTTGGAAAAAGAGCACTATGGACTACAACCAGTGCTTCAAGTCCATGCACGAAACGAAGACAAGCTGTCACCACTGACTCCTCTTGCAGACAGGACTGAAAATGCTGAAGCAATGGTATGACAAAGAATGGCAAAAATACTTACAGATTTACACAGGCACGAAAACACACACACACACACACAACACACACACTCAGTTTCGGGGAAAATTGAAAAAGGATTAAAAAAAAAGAAAGAATAGAAAAGCGCAAATAACATGGGGAAAATATTTTCAGATATGTTTACACATGGTATAGCCGGTACACACACGTACACACACACACACACAAGTACACACACACACACACACACACGCACACGTATACACACACACACACACCACACACACACACACACACACACACCACACCACAACACACACACTACAAATACACAAATCTCTTCTCTCTCTCTCTCTCCTCTCTCTCTCAAGTGAGTTCAGTATAATACTAATGCACAGTCATGCAACAGCATATTTAACAGATATATATCCTATTTCTTTGTTTCAGTTGATCAGCTTTGTTGCTGAGAACAACTTGTCCTTCAATACTGTGCCAAAGCTGGTGGAGCTGGTCAAGGCCCTTGCAACGACAAAGCAGCCATGAACAACATGGCAGTCTCAAACACAACTGCATCCTATAAGCTGAAATTTGGTGTTGCTGAAACTTTTCGTCACGAACTTGTTAGTGAACTGAAGGAGGCCCCTTTCTCTCTAAACATTGATGAGGCGATGAACTCCAACAACGAGAAGGTTTTAACTGTACTTGTCAGCCATTTTTCCAAAAGGCAGCAGATGGTTGTAGTTAGGATAAGATAAGATAACGTTGCTTATAGCCCAGCCGACCGCAAAGGGCCATCGTATTCTGTCACTCGAGTTACAAGTGAAAATCTATTTGAGAAATTGAAGAAACTTTTACAAACTTTGATTTACCTTGGACAAATCTTGTGTCGGTGATGATGGATTCTGATCATTCATGCAGGGTTATGAGAGGTGAGAAAGCTGGTCTGGAGGCACTGATCAGGCGAAGAAAATCCCCCCATCTCTTGGATGTAGATGGTGACACATGTCACCATGCTCACAATGCAGCCAAAGCCTTTTGCCAGCCTTTTGAAAGGCACACTGAACAACTTTTGAATGACTTGCACACAGACTTCAAGTGGTCAACTCATACCAGAAGTTTACTGGAAAAGCTTTGCATTGCTTTAGAGATAGTTCCATCTGCCCCAAAGCAGTATGTACCACACCGGTGGCTGTCGCTTGTAGAGGTTGTTGCAGATACTCTTCGGATGTTGGATGTCCTTTTGATTTTTTACTACAGTTTACTCTCTGAGTATGACCAGAAACTGTATAAAAACATCATCCAGAATCTGTATAAGGAAAAGAAAGTCACCAAAGAGACTCAAAAGCATATCAGAAAGATACAGGTTGAAGTGCATCAAGCAGCAAAAAGTGCCACCAAAGAAGGAAGAGAGCGGAAAAAAAGAATCACAGAAAAACTGTTCATATACCATGACAAAACACAGTGGCAGCTTCACTTTTATGTTACCATACTGTCTATTCTGCATGGGTACATTAAAGTGTTCCAGACAAAGGATCCTATGATGCATGAACTCCACAGCAATCAGGAGGAGTTGATCAAAGATTTCCTTGGGTGCTTTGATCGACCTGACAAACTTCTGGTGAAACCACGTCATCTGCTGAAACTGGACCTTGATGATGCAGGGGTTCCACTGACTTTTTAGTTTTTGCGTCAAGAAACGCACGCCTCCGCAAAAATTGCGTCAGCGCTGAAAAAAATGCGTAACAAAGTAAACTGTACTCACTCCCGTCAAAACAGCTCTGAATCACGCGCCTTAACACCGCTGAAGTGCAGAGCAGCTCGCTGCAGGAAAGCGTTTTCTGTGCCACTGACACACGAGCCTCCCCGCCCGTACGGTTGAGACGAAACGTTTGAACCTGTGCGGTCTGACCAGTCAGTGTCGAACGGACGGAGGGCTTCACGAAATGTTTGAACCTGTGCGATACGACCTATATGCGAGTTTTAAACCCTTCGAGTTTGATCCCACATGCCGCTTCAAAGGACTGTACAATTGAATACGAAGCTTTTTCTCGAATATTTAGAGTCTTATAATTTTTTGAGTTGACATTCCAAAGCACATCATGGCCTTGGTACGATTCAATCAAATGTTTGGTCTCCGAAATCGGACAGTCTGATCGCCTTGCTGGACGACGCCATTTCTCCTTTGTCATGGGTGTTGGCTCAATGCTGAGCGTTGATTGGTTGGAGGATACTAACTGTCCGTTTCGAATAGATCACGGTGTATCTCGAAGGGTCGGTCGAACTGGATGCCGAAGTCCGTTTAAGACGTACGTTTACTATGACAGACGCTCCATTTGGGATCGGGTTCGACCGGTATGTCCGAAGCGTACGGGCGGGGAGGCTCGTGTGTGCTCCCGGTTGGCATCAATGAACGCCTCATGAAATTGCGTATCCCCCTCAGCAAGTCAAGACACCTCACAATCATCAGTGTGTATGCACTGACGCTCACGAGCCCAGACGACACCAAAGAGCTGTTCTACGAACAACTTGACCAGGCCATCAGGTCAACTCCTCAAAATGACAAACTCGTCATCCTGACTACAAAACTGAGAGTTTACAACGCAGTGGTCTTGCCCTCTCTCCTCTATGGGTGCGAAACTTGGAAACTGTACCGCAGACACGTCAAGAAGCTGGAGAACTTCCACATGCGAGCTCTTCGCTCCATACTCGGAATCCATTGGCAGGACCGTGTTTCCAACCTCGAGGTCCTGGACCGTGCTCACACTACAAGTATCGAGTCCATGCTCATCAAGGCCCAGCTTCGATGGGTGGGGCATGTCATCCGTATGGAAGAGCACCGTATGCCAAGGCGACTGCTGTATGGAGAGCTTCTGCAGGGCAAGAGAAACCAAGGACGCCCAAAGAAACGGTACAAGGACTCGGTCAAATCAAACCTCCAGTGGTGCGAACTCAAACCAAAAGAACTAGAGGAGTGCGCCAGTGACCGACCTCTGTGGCGGGCCACAATTCACAAAGCCGCTACCAACTTCGAAGTACTCGACGCCAAAAGCTGACTGCCGCCAGGGATCAACGCCACAGAGCAGCAGCAGCAGTGATCACGACAACAGACTTCCAGTGCCCCCACTGTTCCAGACTCTGCGCCTCCAGATTGGGGCTGCAGAGCCACCTCCGCATACATCGATGAGCTGCAGAAACGCTAACGTCATCTTCGGATCCGAAGGACTACCATCACTCTGTCTGTCTCCTTAGGACGTCGCAGTGTGTGGACGCAAGTGAACAGCTCTGCAATTATGTTGCTTTTTCACGTTTAACCTGCTGTGACCGAGAGCTGAGTTTTTAATGACAGTGTGTGGATTACGTCTTGCACTGGATTCATATAGATTTTTTGGTTTTCTAAACGGAAAAAGAAGTATTGATGATTATTCGTTTTCTCTTCATACAAACCATCATGGATTCTCGTGGAGTCTCGGCACAGCCCTCCTTGCGACGTGCTGTCTTGATCCTTCGTTGCTAGGCCCTGAACAAGCGCCCAGTGTTTGCGATCTTCAGCTGGCCACTTAGCTCAGGTCCAGTCCGTCGTCTCAGCCCGGTAATTTGGACCCGATGCCGAAGAGGGCCTGTGGTGTTCCTGGTGCCTTGTGACATCATCTGGCCACTTTCCACTCCTACAGACGTCGTTCCTTCCTCTTCCCATCGGTACCTTCCTCGCCTATGGACAATGGAAGGGTCTAAGTGCCTGTAACTAGTGCGTGTGTCCTGTGCCAGTGTGTGAGCCCTGGGCCAGCTATGAAAGCAGCGCTGGTTAATCAGTGCCTCAGCCATCTGTTGTGCTCTTCAGCCCACCTTCTTCTCTCACGGTGTTCGTCTCCCAGGACCTCGCCAAACAAGTACGTACTTTGTGGTAAGACAGAGACCTTTATGACTCCAGCTTTTTTCGAAGGCTTGTATGTAAAAGACTGCTCGGTAACGAGAGTGGCACGTTGAACATGAAGATACGGGACCGCTTGGTTTGTTTCCCCTTACGGAGCAACTCCTTTCTTGTTCGAAGGTTGGTACGATCCTAAGCAGCATTTGTAATTTTGCCTGCATCGAATCACCGCTGCTATACCGCCATCGGTCCACCGCCTTTATGTCCAAAAGCGTCGATAGCGATGACCACAGCAAAAGCAAACTGGTTCGTATAACGATCTACGTCCCTCAGATTGTGATGTTCTCGAGGCACAGCGACGAATGTTACGTAAAGAACACCCACATCCACACTTACGAAAATTTTTGGAGCGCCAAGGAGCAATGTAGGGGGTCCGTCTTACCACCGTGGACAAAAAATAAATTAACGCGTCCACCTGTCAAAACTGGCTTTCCAGGAAAAACAGACCTGTTTACCCCCAGAGATCGAAAAGAGTATACTGATGTCCAAAAAAGAGTACAATTGCTCCCAAAGGAGTACAACCACAGCTCACACAGATTTAGACATGAAATATATATATATATATATTTATTTGAAGGAAACATCACCAGCACTACACCACATCCAACACTCATTGATCTACTGCTTCAACGAGTTGTAATAGGCCGACTTGATTGAAGCCAAATTGTCCTCTGACAACTCCCTGTCTGCATCCAGGCAGCTGCCTGGTTTTCCTGTGAGGACAAGGAGGGCCCCTGTAGTGTCCTGAAGCATGGATGATCGTCCTTCTGTGCACGTCTTGCGAACCATGGAGAAAATCCTTTCGCAAGCAGCACTTGAGTGTGGGATGGACAGGATTCCCCTCATCACCTCCGACAGTTCCTTCAAGTGGGCTGCTTCTTGAATGAACTTGTATTTACAATTATTTTAAAAATCAGAAGTGAGAATCCATTGCTTCCTCTTCTTCTTTCATTGTAGACAGGTCATTATTTTTAAAAAAATCTTCTTTTTTTTTAAATTCCACTTTTCTGTGTGTGTGTGTGTGTGTGTGTGAGGGTGTGTGTGTTGTTATATGGGGTCTAGATAAACATCACAAAGTGACAAGTAACAACAAACCTGTGGCGATTTTTGAATCCGGGAACATTCTTGGCAGTGCTTTTGTCAATGTATCGGCCGTCGACAATGACAAATTCAGTTCTGCAACAAGGCCGCATAGCATCGCTTCGGCTCTCGTCACCTGGTTCTGAAGGGACGACGAAGACTGCTGGCAGAATGCAGTCAAAGTTGGGGTCTTCCTGGCTGATTTCTCCAATGCCTTGTGCGAGGCTGTTTCACAATGTTTCTTACAGTCGTAACGACCACCATGTCCCAAGGAAAAATCGGACTTGCAGATTTTTGCAGTGCGCAAAATGTGACCCTTTCGCCGATAAACAAAGCGATGGAAACGCTGCTTCATATTCTCGCTTGAAGACTTGATTATACACTTTCTTCTTTTCCTTTGTACTCGATATCACACGGGCATTGTCTTTTTCATCCTCATCATCCGTTTCGTGATCCCGAAGTTGACGCTTGCTTGCCATCTTGCTCAGTAATCGAAAAAACACGCTCTCAGAAATTAAGTTTCCGCGCAAAACATGGCCACCCAATTTGATGGGGCTAGCTAAACTTGAAGCTGATTGGATCACAGAAACAGAAACGAAGCAGCCAATCAGAATTCGCCTTTCATCGCGGTAGTTGTCTCGGTCAACCGACTGACTTTTCGCACAAATCAAACGGAACAAACCCAAAATAGACGCTGTGGCTTCAAAAAGCGTGAGATTTTGACGTCCAGGTCGTACAAACGTACAACTGAGCTTGAAAGAGTACATTGTACGCCCAAAGCGTACAAGTAAACAGGTCTGGAAAAACTGCTACTGGCCCAGGTCCAACTTTCTAGCCGACATTCGTACTCGCCAGATACGCTTTGGGTGGCCAAGTAAACGTAAATCCAATGAGCAACATCGGGCAGTTAACTAAATTCGATACGCACCAACAACCAAAATTTACTATGATTATAATTGGTGCGGTACAAACAACTATGTTATTACCAACTGCTACTGAGAAACGGGCGATGTCACGACCAGGGACCCACGTTTAAGAGTACTGACAGTCGCTGGGTCAACTTTCTTGGCGCAAAGCCCTAAGCGCTCGTGCTCAGGTCATGGCTGCCCACCGTCCCGGAGTATCCGTATTTGTCCCCCGAAATAATGAAATCATGCAGCCTGTCCCTGGAATCCACTTTTTTATTCGTGTGTGTGTGTGTGTGTGTGTGTGTGTGTGTGTGTGTGTGTGTGTGTGTGTGTGTGTGTGTGACCGTACGGCACTGAGTGTAGATACAGGGGTGCTAATTTTCCGGAATGTTCCGGAAATCCGGTTTTACGATTGCTGAAAAAAATAATCTCCGGTTTTTGAGTTTGTTTGGAAAGTCATTTCCGGACTGGAAAAGCTGGGACAAAGAGATTTTATTAGCAGACGATAATAGGATCGTTGCAAGGGAGATTATTTGACCTCCGACAGTGACGTCCCTTGGTTGTAAAAACGAGGTTTTTCACTTCGGGTAGCAGCATGCAGCTCTTGGTGCAAATGACAACTTGTCACAAGCAACTTTGTCAGCTAGTTTGTGTGCCTTTGTGTCTTTCAAAAACAAGAGTACAAAACCAAACAACATGAAGGTGTTACCGCCGGGGGCAGATATTTCTACAGTTGAGATAGGTGTGAAAAACAAGTGGAGGTGGGATTGGTTGCAAGATCGGAACAGCGATGGGGTATGTCATGGCGATTGGTGTGAAAAGGTCGAGTCGCCGGGAGTTTGTTTTTGCGTGCCATGCAACAAAACATTACTCTATGGCTCAAGTGGGAAAAAAGCCTTGCTTTCTCATGCAGAAGATGTGGATCATCGGCGCAATTTGAAGTCTGTCCGCCAGTCTACAAAGCTTGATGGAGCTTCCACAACTACCGTTAC
The DNA here is from genome assembly GCA_018398815.1 of Conus ventricosus. Taxonomy (NCBI): domain Eukaryota; kingdom Metazoa; phylum Mollusca; class Gastropoda; order Neogastropoda; family Conidae; genus Conus; species Conus ventricosus. Next base: position 215,233 of record JAFLJL010019394.1, read on the forward strand.
GCAAGACGGTATGGGAGACAGGAAAGCAGAACTGAAAGCAGTTGTTTGTGCATTTATTGCCGAACATTGTTTGCCCTTTTCTTTGGGGGAGATCTTGTTGAGCTTGCTAAGAGGTTAGCTAGTGATGACAAAGCACTTGGTTCTCTCTCTCTTTCTCGTGGTAGCACAACTTACACCACTGACATGGAGTAGCACATGCTATGAAGAAGGAACTGAGTGCAAAGCTGTCAGACAGACACTTTTCTTTAAATATTGACGAGGCTACAAATAGCAATAATGACAAGATTGTGAACGTGCTTGTTCAGTATTATGATGTGGAACTGGAAAAGTTGTAACAGAACACTTAGGGTCAAGAGAAGTAAATGTTGCAACAGCAGAAAATATCTTCAATGCAGTGTCTGGCATTCTATCAGAAAGAAAAGTCGACTGGTCTCAAGTTGTTTCGTGCTTGATGGACAATTGTAATACAATGAGAGGCAAAAAGGGTGGAGTAGAGGCTTTGATCAAAAGCAAAAAGACGGGAAATTCATTATTCAACACTTCATGTGCCTTAACTACAATCTGATACCAGATTCAGCAACGTAAGTATTCATAGTGTTTGTGAAAGGTGTTAGTAATGAATCGATGAATGTTGTTAATTTTCAGGTTTACAAGAATTTGAAACTTATTTTATAGATTGGTTTCAGGTTTTGGGTTCAGGAATTTTTTTGGTTCAGGTTTCGGAACTCTTTGGTACTATCACCCCTGTAGATATTTTCTACAGTGAAAATAAAGACGTGAACGACTTAGTAAATATATGACCTGTAATATAAAGTGCTTCTCTTCACTTTGAAATTTCACAGTGAGCACTGCACATACAGACACAAAATGAATGTAAGCACAAGTATTACCGGCCAAGGCCAGTTATTATGCTTACTACTATAGCATGATCTTCATCACATGATTTTTATGATAATGAACCCTGTTGTGCAGTGTTTTGTCATCCCTTGTTTTTTTTAGGTTCATTTGGATAAAGAGATGCAGACAGAGGCCACTAACGTTGGTTGGAGCAGCCACTGTGGATCCAGGCAAGTTGACATTGCCTCAGGATGCTGGGGCATGGAAATCAGCAGTTGTTTTTTGCAGCAGTATAGTGCAAGTGCATGGCAGACAGGTCAGTGCTGTATGTATGATGGTCATTGGAGTACATGTTTGTGTGCTGTCACATGTGTGTGTATGCATGCACGCGCGCGCATATTTTTCAGTGCGCAAACTCATCTGGCTGGAGAGCGGGGAACGGCTCTGGGCCTGCAATCAATATCACTAGGCTGCCTGCACATCAGCAGCAAGTGAATCAGTGACAGTGGGGCTGCAATCAATATCAGCCGAGCTGGTGATAGAGGTGCAGGATGCCTTTTTTGCTATACTTCGGAAGAAGATGAAGAAGCCTATGGAAAAATGCTCAGAAAATCAGGCATTGCCATTCATTATTTCTGTATGCTGTTCTCCTCGGGCTTATGGCAGAGAGGGAAAAGGGAGATGGAATCTTGGGCTTCTGGCTATCGGACATCAAACGTGAACAAAAACGGGGTGCTCGTTTGGTCAGTTCGGTATGTTTGTTGTTTTTGTCTTTGTCTCTGTAAAACCTTCACGCACAGGTCCGTTATGCAACTCATCACCGATCTGTCAACGCACACACCTCAAGTCCTGCGGCGATGGGCACGTGGCGAAGGAACAGGTGGAGATGACCACTGGCAGTTGTAGTCACAATCCTGCACGTAGGCGGTCCATGGGCAGGTGGTCGTTCTTTTTCCTGAATCCGAGGGCAACAGGAGAGTCCGGCAGCACCCGTGGGCGACTGGGCAGCCTCTTTAGGACAGCACTGCCCACCCCCGCATGGGGAAGGGGGCTAGAAAAAGTGCCCCGAACAAATGCTTGCCCTTTACAGTCTGGTCAGCTTACCGCGGTTGACAGACCCATCCATTTTGCGGTCGAAAAATGCAAAAGAAAAAGCAAAGAAAACTCCTTTTAGGAGCCTGGAACGTTCGAACATTAATGGACAGAGCCAGTACGTCGAGACCGGAGAGAAGAACAGCGCTTGTCGCGAATGAACTCCAGCGATACCGAATAGACATTGCTGCACTCAGCGAAACCCGACTTGCTGATGAAGGCTCCCTAAGAGAAGAGGGAGGTGGATACACTTTCTTTTAGAAGGGAAAGCCACAAGCCGAAGACAGGATCCATGGCGTTGGATTCGCCATCAGGACAGCCCTGCTCAAAAGCATACCTGTGCTCCCGGTTGGCATCAATGAACGCCTCATGAAATTGCGTATCCCCCTCAGCAAGTCAAGACACCTCACAATCATCAGTGTGTATGCACCGACGCTCACGAGCCCAGACGACACCAAAGAGCTGTTCTACGAACAACTTGACCAGGCCATCAGGTCAACCCTCAAAATGACAAACTCGTCATCCTGACTACAAAACTGAGAGTTTACAACGCAGTGGTCTTGCCCTCTCTCCTCTATGGGTGCGAAACTTGGAAACTGTACCGCAGACACGTCAAGAAGCTGGAGAACTTCCACATGCAAGCTCTTCGCTCCATACTCGGAATCCATTGGCAGGACCGTGTTTCCAACCTCGAGGTCCTGGACCGTGCTCACACTACAAGTATCGAGTCCATGCTCATCAAGGCCCAGCTTCGATGGGTGGGGCATGTCATCCGTATGGAAGAGCACCGTATGCCAAGGCGACTGCTGTATGGAGAGCTTCTGCACGGCAAGAGAAACCAAGGACGCCCAAAGAAACGGTACAAGGACTCGGTCAAATCAAACCTCCAGTGGTGCGAACTCAAACCAAAAGAACTAGGAGTGCGCCAGTGACCGACCTCTGTGGCGGGCCACAATTCACAAAGCCGCTACCAACTTCGAAAGTACTCGACGCCAAAAGCTGACTGCCGCCAGGGATCAACGCCACAGAGCAGCAGCAGCAGTGATCACGACAACAGACTTCCAGTGCCCCCACTGTTCCAGACTCTGCGCCTCCAGATTGGGGCTGCAGAGCCACCTCCGCATACATCGATGAGCTGCAGAAACGCTAACGTCATCTTCGGATCCGAAGGACTACCATCACTCTGTCTGTCTCCTTAGGACGTCGCAGTGTGTGGACGCAAGTGAACAGCTCTGCAATTATGTTGCTTTTTCACGTTTAACCTGCTGTGACCGAGAGCTGAGTTTTTAATGACAGTGTGTGGATTACATCTTGCACCTGGATTCATATAGATTTTTTGGTTTTCTAAACGGAAAAAGAAGTTATTGATGATTATTTCGTTTTCTCTTCATACAAACCATCATGGATTCTCGTGGAGTCTCGGCACAGCCCTCCTTGCGACGTGCTGTCTTGATCCTTCGTTGCTAGGCCCTGAACAAGCGCCCAGTGTTTGCGATCTTCAGCTGGCCACTTAGCTCAGGTCCAGTCCGTCGTCTCAGCCGGGTAATTTGGACCCGATGCCGAAGAGGGCCTGTGGTGTTCCTGGTGCCTTGTGACATCATCTGGCCACTTTCCACTCCTACAGACGTCGTTCCTTCCTCTTCCCATCGGTACCTTCCTCGCCTATGGACAATGGAAGGGTCTAAGTGCCTGTAACTAGTGCGTGTGTCCTGTGCCAGTGTGTGAGCCCTGGGCCAGCTATGAAAGCTGGTTAATCAGTGCCTCAGCCATCTGTTGTGCTCTTCAGCCCACCTTCTTCTCTCACGGTGTTCGTCTCCCAGGACCTCGCCAAACAAGTACGTACTTTGTGGTAAGACAGAGACCTTTATGACTCCAGCTTTTTTCGAAGGCTTGTATTGTAAAAGACTGCTCGGTAACGAGAGTGGCACGTTGAACATGAAGATACGGGACCGCTTGGTTTGTTTCCCCTTACGGAGCAACTCCTTTCTTGTTCGAGGGTTGGTACGATCCTAAGCAGCATTTGTAATTTTGCCTGCATTCGAATCACCGCTACTATACCGCCCTCGGTCCACCGCCTTTATTTCCAAAAAGCGTCGATAGCGATGACCACAGCAAAAGCAAACTGGTTCGTATAACGATTTACGTCCCTCAGATTGTGATGTTCTCGAGGCACAGCGACAAATGTTACGTAAAGAACACCCACATCCACACTTACGAAAAATTTTGGAGCGCCAAGGAGCAATGTAGGGGGTCTGTCTTACCACCGTGGACAAAAAATAAATTAACGCGTCCACCTGTCAAAACTGGCTTCCCTGCTCAGTCCAACTTTCTAGCCGACATTCGTACTCGCCAGATACGCTTTGGGTGGCCAAGTAAACGTAAATCCAATGAGCAACATCGGGCAGTTAACTAAATTCGATACGCACCAACAACCAAAATTTACTATGATTATAATTGGTGCGGTACAAACAACTATGTTATTACCAACTGCTACTGAGAAACGGGCGATGTCACGACCAGGGGACCCACGTTTAAGAGTACTGACAGTCGCTGGGGTCAACTTTCTTGGCGCAAAGCCCTTCCAGCTTTATCATCATCAGCCTGTGCAGAGTGCGTTGCTCAAGGCGGTTCCGCAGCTTGTTCTTTGTCTGGTTCTGCTCACTAAACCCTCTCTCGCAGTCGGCTGTATGGTAGGGCATGACCAGAGCAATGGCTGCCAGGCGTAGCAGACTGGGGAAGGTATCCTTGTGATGCTGGAACACCAGCTGCCACAGCTCCTGCATTTTATCCCTTGGATATCTCTCCTGCTTCACAATAGTTTTTAACAAACTCCACTCTGGCAGCACTTTAAGAGGATCAATGAGTGCAGGACTGTGACATCTTTCACAGTCTTCTCTTTTCCAAAATGCTCACTCAGTTGCTCTATCTTGGCAGTGCCATAACTTTCAACTTCAGCTGAAGAAAGAAAGGTCAATGGACGAAGCCCCAGAACTTCAAATGCATCCGCAATGTTTTGCGAGTCAACAGGAAATCTGGATGAAATCTGGTCCTTTAGCTCTGATGTGAAAGCTTTTCTCATGCTGGTGATGTCATCAGTTGCCTTTTGAAGAGTACTTCTGTGAATTGACAGCTCAATGTCTTTGAACGACACAGTCACTTTCTCCCCCACTGTTGTCTTTTTCAGCTTCTCCTTCATCTCTGCTTGGTGGTGTGTCTTCCCTGATTCAGCTCTTTGGATGGAGGACAGAGTGTTCTGGATGGCAGGCTTGATGGCTGCAATGTCTAAATCAGATTTCTGCAGCAGAAGGCACAGTTGCGACAAGTGTGGAATGATGTCCATCATATGTATTGCAACAACAAATCTGTAATCTGTCAGTTTCTTCAGAAGCCCTTTTCTTCCTGTGATTTCCCATTCTTTTGAAAATAAGTGACAAGAACTTTATAATTATTAAAAACTGCCCACAGGGCATCATAGAAAGCCAACCAGCGTATTTCATGGACCTCTTTAAGTTTGAGTTCTGGACTGTCCAGCACTTTCTGAATTGCTTTGAGTTCTGACACTCTGTTTGCAGATTTAGCAAAGTATTTGTTCTGAATTGCTTTGAGTTCTGACACTCTGTTTGCAGATTTAGCAAAGTATTTGTTGAGATTTGTGAATGTTTCTTCCAAGTCTTTGAGATATTCCACCTTCTTGGAAGCCTGTGATGTGCAAAGGTTCAATCGGTGAGCCATGCAGTGAATGCTCACAAGATGAGGACACTTCTCTTTAAATCTTGTAGCAACCCCACTTTTCTTTCCTGTCATTACTGCAGCCCCATCACTTCCAAATCCTATCAGTCTGGATAAGTCTATCCCCTTATCTTGAAAGTTTATGATCAAATTGAAAAGCACTTCTGCTGTACAAGAAGACCCCTCAACAGTGATATTTCCAAGAAAGTGAGTTGAAGCAACAAAGGTGTCTGGATCGATCAGTCTCACATAGAGAATCAACTTCTTTGAATTGGAAATGTCTGTGCTTTCATCACAAAGAATGCTGAAAAACTGACTTTTTCTGACCTTGTCAAGAAGCTCCGACTCCAGCACCTCAAAAATACACTCCTGAAACTCCTCAGCAGTTGCTCTGGATTGATATGACGCATTCTTGCCAACAGACATGCTTTGCACATCCACACCTTCAAAGTCAAGCAAGTCCAAGACAGCACTGTATTTAGATGTGGGAAGGTTTTCTTTTGCCATCCAGTACGCACAATGCAAAGCACTAGTCAACGATTCAGTTTTCTGATCAACAGCTGTCTTATGTGAAGACTGGAATTCTTTTCTGAGTGAAATGTCTTGTACTGCTTCCTTGTGGTCAGGGAGACTGACGTGACGATCTAGCGTTGACGTGCGAAAATTCCGACAACCCTTGGTAAACGTATTCTTCTTTTTGCTTTGTAAGCACCAGTCACAGAACATCACTTTTGCTTCATTATCATAACGAAGCCAAGGCCTACTCTTCGTCCAACTGTCTGTCAAGGACGTGAAACCTCTCACAAAAGGCATTAGACGCTTGGAGACAAAGGGACATTGTACGTGGTATACAAATAGGTAATTGACCAATTAACCAGGGTACCTTACCCACCGCACACGGCCGAACTGTGTGAAGGAGGCCGGAGTGGTCAGATGACAAACAACACCTAGGAGAGAGTTCGGACCTGCCGGTGGCGAAAGGGGGGAGGAATGTAACCACTACGACCTCGGGGCCCCAAGTGAGTGCTAAATGCTCGGTCAGCTGAGGTTCTTGTGTAAACAGTCAGTGAAGAGCAGGGGCCTTGGATTTGTTCAGATGGTATTGCCGTGGGTCACTGTGTTGGTTCTATTGTCAGGCTGGCTGAATGCGTGTGGAGGTTGTAGTAACCCTCCTTAAGATAATTACTGTGTTAACTGACCACCGAAGTCGCGGGAATTTTCGATGTCCATCTGGGGCTAAGTGTGTGTTTTGCTAATCAATTAGGTAGGGGTGTGTGTAAATGCTGATGTGTGTGGAATGTCGCGAGTGGAGAATTCAGGGTACTTGTGAACTAGGGTTTGAGAAGCAGCGTGGACAAAGGCATGGCTCGAAGGGGAATCCTTTGTTTCCCTCCCTATATAAACTGAGGGAGAACAACGTGTCGGGAGAACAACACCAGGAGAGAGAGAGAGAGAAGGCAGAGGAGAGAGAGAGAGGAGAGGAGTGAGCAGGACAGAGAAAGGGTCGAGAGAAACGTGGTCTGGGAGATAGAAGAGACAGCAAGGTCTTAGAGTTAAAGACAAGCTGGAAGAGAAGGAAACTAAGTTTGAAGCCCAGAGGTGGGTGAAGACAGACAAACTGAATTTGAACCCAGAGGTGGGTGAAGAAGACAAAGAAGAAGAGTTCTACGTCGAGATCCCAGAGACGACCACGAAGACCCAGTCCTGAAGCCTGGAGCCAGTCAACCAAGGGCGTCACCATCAAGCAGTGCTCAAGAAGACTTGAAGAAACTTGTTCAAGAACTGTGGTGTGGTGTGAAAGCGTGGTTGTGTGTGTGAAAACCTGGCCAGGTAAGAAGTCATTTTTATTATAACCCGGGATTAGGAAGTATTGATCTTTTATGTTCTGATATTTCATTGTGTGTGATTTGATTGTTCATGATTAATTATAAGTAGCATAGAAATTGCATTTCTTGTTCTCAGTCGTGTTAGGAGAGAGACGAATGCGTGACATCCCATTCCCAGAGAGAGGCGAATGTTTGATGGGCGCATGAGTGTGCATATGCGTGTATGAGTGCAAAGATAACCTTGGTGTGTTAAGCCTGACTAATAATACATCAACTTAGTGCACTTAAGCAATACCATCACGATTTCCCCCGTCCTGGACACTGTCCATAAAATCATGTTTGCGCTGTTTGCACGGTGGTTCGGAGACACTGCTAGCACAGTTCAAGTTTTGATCTTCGGCAACTTCACAGTCTTGATCACTCGAATCTTCAAAATCACTGTTGACACGATCTATATCACCAGCAGCCGAAGAGGAACAAGGTTGTTCGCAGGTTGCTTGTTCGTCGATTTCCAACGCCTCTATCTCAGTATCACTGTTCTCGTTTTTCTTTTCCGATGAACGCTTGAAATAATCCAGAATCGACGCCATGATTTCGCAGTACACGCTGCAAATCCAACCGGCCGGAAGTTGGTAAATTTAAGCGAGCCCGTTGATTGGCTGAAAAGACTGAAAAGACCCAATCAAAATACTTGTTGTTCTCTGCTTTCGGAAAGTAATGCATCTCGCTTGACTCGCTGCTTACAACGCAGCTCTGTTACTTTCAGTTTCGAGCGATCTTTTCGTTTGCGGCATTTCTCAGAATTTGGGGGTTTTTCCCGCAGCGTGTTTGGATTTTTGCGGGCATGCCGATAATTTTGCGGTGCAATGCCGCGCTCTAGATGCAACCCTGCTATACCTATCTGTCCACCACCTGAACTTTTCCCAGTCATGGTCACTGTCTATCTTTAGGATTTTTATTCTATAGCTACCTGTCCACCACCTGTCCTTTTTCCAGTCACTGTCCCAGACCAGCCCCACTGTTCATCATCAGCCTCAGATCAGGCTGCCTACCCCCTTCCGCCACTTTCAGGGACATACATTTTCAAAACCAGGGACACAGACTGATTTCCAGGGACACATGCAGCGGTAGCACATATCACAACCACATCAACATTAAAGTGAAAGCTTACCTTTATTTACACTATGTACAACTTCTACCATGGCTTTTGGTTAATTCAGGTCCTGCACTGCAGGCTGAAGAGAACGGTAATAGGCACTCTTCAAATCCTGCAGCTGTATAGTGTCTCCATAGTGTCTGGATCAACAGTCCTCACAATCAGTGGAAAAAGTTTCTGTCCTCCTTTGTCATTGCTTCCATCTGTTGAAATTGTGAAAGGCTGTTTTTTCATTCTATCCCCGAGAGTAAGGGTAACTTGGGCAGCATTTTCTTTCAAAATCGCCGTGCCTTTGCTTCTAGCGCACTGAAATTTCTTTGCGATGTCCGAGTCAGGAAACATCAATTTAACTCCTTTGTTTAACCCTCTGCCTACCGCATGACTTTGTGCTATATGACTATGAGAATACCATGCCAAGAGAGGTAACTCCGCAACACATACACACTTGCCATAAAGAAACCTCAATAGAAAATTTGTTTTTAACTTATCTATTCTGTAAAAATAATGAAAAAAATTCAAAGACATCACTCCATCCAAAACAGCCATTTCCCCCCACATATAGTGAACTGGTACATGAGGAAAAAAAAAACAAACGAACAGACTAACTGTACTTTGGTATTCTCAGTGCTAAAACAATTTTCCCTAAATTCACTGTACCCACAGAACATCATGGATTAGGAGCACAGAGTGATTTTCCAAGTCTAAACAAAGTACTGAAACCTTCAGGAACAAAATAAAGTCATTCTGTATGGTATGCACACTAAATAATCAACTTTTATTGTGAAGCAAAAAACAACCCAAACTTCAACAATTTTGTTAAACTGAAGGCATCACATACAAGAAGATTTGTCTTCTAACTACTGAGGGGAAAAAATAACAAGAACAGATTACTGAATACTGGGCTTTAGATTGTGATGGAATTCAACAAAAATGTGCTTTTGCACAAGTGCACTGAGCAACCCCCCCCCCCCCCCCCCCCCCCCCCCCCCCACCCAACACACACACTGTGTTGATGATGTACCTCTTGTCCGGCTCCTCTTTGCTTTTTGATAAACAGGCAGTTTTTATTTCAGGCCAGAGTTTATGTTCATCCTTTTCTGCTTGCTTTTGTGCAGCAAATAAATTTGTTTCTCGTTAAAAGTCTACCAAAATTCTTCTGAAATCAAAAAGCTAAAGGTGATGCTCCTACAGGCAAATCGTGGGACACACCCACTGACTGACCCGTTTCCTGGCTATCAAAACAAGGGAAACTTTTGGGGGGCTTCACTTCTTGTAGCCAACCACTCCAGTCAAGAATTAAAGTATCTCTAGCAAGTTTGTTTTTCGAATTTTCTTTTTTGGGGGTCTGGGCCCAGCAGCAAGGGGCTATTCGACATCGTCATTATCATCGCCTGAATCATTATTGATTCCGGCCTCAAAATCAGTCAGCAGTCGATCTTTATTCATAACTAGGTCAAGATTGACGTCCGAATCGTCTTGCTTCAAATCTTCTTTAAGAGTGTAGCCCGCAAATACGCTCTCTTCATCAATATCACTTCAGAAAATGAATTCTGCAAGTTGCATAGTTACTTGATCCGCCATTTTCCCAGAAAATCTTCGCGAAAAAAAGCCGAACTTTGAAAATTCACAGCAGCGAAACTACTCCACCAAAACTCATGCAACAAAAACCAAAATGGCGTCCAGAAACGGAAGTACCGGAAGACTCGACTCTTCTGTCGCAATTGCATTCTGGGATATGCGATGGTGAAAGCGAAAGTCGTTGACCGAGTATTCAGCGGTCGATCTCGGTCGATCCGGTATTCAGAAGGAGGAAATCTCGCGGTCGATCTCGGTCGATCCGGTAGGCATTGGGTTAACTTGTCCAACGCGGCCATCGGCAAATTCAGTTCAGCTGCAAGGTCAACCATCAACGTTTCAGCTCTTATGACGTCAAAAGTTTCCTGACTGGTTGACGTCTGAGCACGTTGAAAGAATCCCCTAATGTTGCAAGATTTCTCGCTCTCACGGATTTTTGTGTTCTTCTTGTGCTTCTCAGTAGCGACGTGACGGGTTATTTCGTCCCTACCTCCAGATCCGATGGAGAACTCACACGCACAAATTTCACACGACTCGTATGTCTCGATCTTGCCACGCTTGATGAACGGCCAGGTTTCCGTATATTTCGACAGGAACGTCTGCTGACATTTCTTCTTCTTGCAGGGTTCCCAGGTGGTGGGCATGAAGCCAAAAAAGGACCTTTAAAGGACTTTATAAGGACCTCAAATCAGTTTAAAAGGACCTTTGCCAACATGACTTTACAGTACACCCCAAACCTTTTGACATGCAGAACAGCAGACACTTACCTCTCATAAACAGAGGAACAGCTAATCCCATTTGAATGTTAATTCAGTCTTTGCAATTCACGTCACTGTAGGTTTCTTTGGCTGAATGTTATTGTCACAAAGACTCGTCAAAGAGCAAAACATATCCTAGTTCAGAGGAAGCCTTGACATTCTTTTGTAGCAGCTCAGAAAATCGGGGTTCAAGCCCAAATGTTGTCAGGTATCGGCATCTTGTTTCTCCACATTGAAATCTGGCAGCAATGTCACTGTCTGAGAACATAGATCTGAACAATTCTCCGCTCTGCTCTGATGATCTGTAACTGTAGTGGCAGTCCACAACTTTCATTGCCCACAACACTTCAGCCTTCAATCGACCGCTGTCAAGATCAAAACTAGATCTAGGCCTAGTACTAGTAGTAGATTTCTGTGGTTGGACTTGTACTGACGCACTTTCATTGCTGGCAGTGGCATGACTAGTACTGCTAGTTGAACTGGAAGTGACTGTGCTTGACACACTGCTGTTTGTTGAAAAGAAATCAGTCATGTTACATCTGGTGTCTGCCTTGAATTTTCGTTCATTTTTCACATGTCTGTCGGTCTTGGCATGCTGCTTAAGGACACTCTCTCCCATTGATGCAAGTTTCAACGAAACCCCACAAAAAAGGCACCGAGCAGAATGCTTGTCCACAGTATCGCTTCTCACCCACTCGCAATAAACTTTATCAGATAACCATCTATCCTGAAAGGAACATTTCCCTGGCATTTTGAACGTTTAGCTTGCAAACAAAACTTTTTTAAAACTTTCCAAACTAGGCCTCCGTCAGAATTAGGTAGCGCAGGGAAAAAGGAGGAAGGAGGAGAAGAGACGGGAGAAGGCATCTATCTTGTACATGCTGCTCAAGAACGCAGCATATAGCTGTTCTCCAAGGCAGTTTGTTATGTTCGCATGTTCGCAAACCGTGATGTTATGTACCTACATTTATTTGGGTAATATGTTTTCATCTTTATTGCCTCACTCTTTTAATTAATTTCTATACAGGGAACCTTTTAACATAGATCGTTTGACCGAAAATATTGAGTCAGCTATATGCCGCAAACATTAGCACCGCGTCTGCTCTTTGGAACCCATGACGTCAAAGCTAAGCAAAGCAGCAGGCGTGACTCATAGCCACTGCGCGCGGCTTCACGTCGTCTGCCACTGAGCAGAAAGCGCACTAATGTTATAGGCCTAGTAGTACTATCCTTGTACAGTACTGAGTTTCAGACGATATCGCGTCGGCATCTTTCAACTCTTTGCAACTTGCAAAAGTACGGTTTTGGTTGTCGAAGGTGTTTCAGTTTCGTTCTCAAGTCTCTTTCTCTTGATAAAACAGGACTTAACAGTACCTTTCAAAACTTAAAAGGACCTCCTGATGAGTTAAAAGGACCAACTTGCTGAATCAAAGCACTTAAAAGGCCTTTTAAACCAAAATCCAATTCATAAGGACTTAAAAGGACTTGAAAGGACCCTACGAACCCTGTCTTGACAGTAGCCCCATTGTCGAGATCGCCATCGGCATTTTTTTCGTTTTCCCTGTTTTCGCGTCCATTTTTCTCGCTTTCAAAACTCGGGAAAACGGTGTATGCGCATGCGCACTGATCAGTTCGGCAATGTTCGGGTCTTTTCGACGGATTTGGTCGGGATGGCCACGACCAAAGTCGGTCAGTCAGTGATCGGCTAACGAACTCGACTTGGTTTTTTTTTTTTTTTTTTTTTTCTCCTGGATTTTTTTTCGCGGGACATCGAATAAAAAAGTGGATTCCAGGGACAGGCTGCATGATTTTATTATTTCGGGGGACAAATACGGATACTCCGGGACGGTAGGCAGGTCTGTCAGATTCTACCCAAATTATACTACAGCATTCTTATGGACAGTGCAGGTTGAATATGAGTGACTCACACTCTTACAGAGATATGCACTATATATGTGCCTAGGAACACACCTATGTACACAGAAACACACATATGAACACAGAGAAACACACCTATGTGTACAGAAACATCAAGAAGTCAACAAATCAGGGGTGGGAACTGGTAACAGACAAAAAAGAGGAAATGTAGGGGGTCCGGGGGGCATGCCCCCCCGGAAAATTTTTTTTCTTAAGGATGCATATCTGTGCAATCTGGTGTATTTTGGGCAAATAAATGAAACATTCAGAGAGCATAAAATATGTTTTTTTTTGGGGCACGGTTTCATCTATAGATCACATGCAAACATTAACAAAAATACTCACCCTACTTCGAAAAAAAGAACATTGAAATGGATGCAACAAGCCCACGACTGGAGTAGTTGACTTCTTTTTCACACAGAGAACAAAAAGCGAGTCCAGGAGCCAGAATTTTTCTCATGAATGTACACAGCCTTTCGTTGTCTGCTGTCTTCTCCATCCACTCCCATCTCCATGGATTTTTTATGTTGCTTTCGTCAAATTTCTGAAGCCCGCGCTTTACGATGTCTCGTCGGTACGCCATTTTTGAATGTATCCCACAGTTCTTAGCGCCGGATATAGGCCTACTGTATCCTGCTAGACAGGCCATCTGATTACCGAAATCGACCGTAACCGAACAAGAGGTAGGCCCTATCTCCGCGAATTTCATTTTCCGAGGAAATAACATTTCAAATCCGAGGAAATCTTTTGCTTCTACCGCGGAATTCCGCGGATCCGAGGAGAATTCCCACCCCTGACAAATACACATATGAACACACAGAAACACACCTATGTGTACAGAAACACCAAGAAGTCAACAAATACATATATGAACACAGAGAAACACACCTATGTCTACAGAAATATCAAGCAGTCAACAAATACACATTATGAACATAGAGAAACACACCTATGTCTACAGAAGCACAAACTTGTCGACAAAAACATTAGCAAGTCAACAAACACACACACACCAGCACCGAGAAACACACAGACCCACCTCCACGTGCCAGGCTTTGCCCAGGGCATGGACGACGCGCTCCTCAATGGGCCGGCGACAGGCCCCACATATAGGGATGCCCATTTTGTCGTGACAACGCAGGCAGTACAGCTCAGCATCCTTCTCCCTGGCCTCCGTGTTCAGCTCCACTCTGAAATCGGCCTCAATGACTCCATCATCAATGACTCTCAGTGTGAACTCTTCATCGTCAGGGACTCCATGTTAACTCTTCATCCTCACCGACTCCATGTTAACCCTTTATCCCCATTTATTGCATGTTAACTCTTCTTCCTCACTGACTCCATGTTAACCCTTTATCCCCATTTATTGCATGTTAACTCTTCATCCTCACTGACTCCATGTTAACTCTTCATCCTCACCAACTCCATGTTAACTCTTCACCCGCACCGACTCCATGTTAACTCTTCATCCGCACCGACTCCATGTTAACTCTTCATCCTCACCGACTCCATGTTAACCCTTTATCCCCATTTATTGCATGTTAACTCTTCATCCTCACCGACTCCATGTTAACCCTTTATCCCCATTTATTGCATGTTAACTCTTCATCCTCACCGACTCCATGTTAACTCTTCATCCTCACCGACTCCATGTTAACTCTTCATCCACACCAACTCCATGTTAACCCTTTATCCCCATTTATTGCATGTTAACTCTTCATCTTCACTGACTCCATCACCAATGACTCCATGTTAACTCTTCATCCTCACTGACTCCATCACCAATGACTCCATGGTAACTCTTCATCCCCATTAGCTCCATGTTAACTCTTCATCCTCACCGACTCCATTCCATGTTAACTCTTCATCCTCACTGACTCCATCACCAATGACTCCATGGTAACTCTTCATCACACGCCTTGGCTTAAGGCTGTGTCAGACCAATTGACATAGGCCAGAACACCAAGGCTACATCAAAATGTTGTTATGCTCTGCATAGTTATGTGGGGATTGTCTTCAGTCGTGACAAGCTCCTAGCATAACATTATCAGTCTCCCAAATCCCCCGAAGTCGGAGTGTGGCTGCCCATGTGGCGGGGTAATCAAAAACGGTCACACACGTAATGTTCTCATCCCCAGCTGATGCATTTGTGCCGTAGTGTTCAAATGCTTCGGCTGTTCGGATGATCCCTGGAGTCTTTTAGCCAGGGTACGACAACAACAACAACAACAACTCTTCATCACCAATGACTCCATGGTAACTCTTCATCCCCATTAGCTCCATGTTAACTCTTCATCCTCACCGACTCCATGTTAACTCTTCATCCTCACTGACTCCATGTTAACTCTTCATCCTCACTGACTCCATGTTAACTCTTCATCCCCATTAGCTCCACGTTAACTCTTCATCCTCACTGACTCCATGTTAACTCTTCATCCTCACTGACTCCATCATCAATGACGCCATGTTAACTCTTCATCCCCATTAGCTCCATGTTAACTCTTCATCCACACTGACTCCATGTTAACTCTTCATCCTCACTGACTCCATGTTGACTCTTCATCCTCACCGACTCCATGTTAACTCTTCATCCTCACCAACTCCATGTTAACTCTTCATCCACACCGACTCCATGTTAACCCTTTATCCCCATTTATTGCATGTTAACTCTTCATCCTCACTGACTCCATGGTAACTCTTCATCCTCACTGACTCCATGTTAACTCTTCATCCTCACTGACTCCATGGTAACTCTTCATCCTCACTGACTCCATGGTAACTCTTCATGACATCCCCATTGGCTCCATGTTAACTCCTCACCCACATTTATTCCATGTTAACTCTTCATCCTCAAAGACTCCATGTTAACTCTTCATCCTCACTGACTCCATCATCAATGACGCCATGTTAACTCTTCATCCCCATTGGCTCCATGTTAACTCCTCCCCCACATTTATTCCATGTTAACTCTTCATCCTCAGTTACTCCATGTGAACTCTTCATCATCAGTTACTCCATGTTAACTCTTCATCATCAGTTACTCCATGTTAACTCTTCATCCCCATTTATTCTAAGTTGACTCTTCATCATCAGTTCTCTATACATACATGAAATAGCTCATGTGGATGCAAAAGCACTACAAAGTACTTCTAAGGCTAAACCAACCCATCAGTCCTGTACATAGTGTATCCACTGTCAGATCGGTTTGCCTTCCTGTGAATCAACAGCTGTTACTCTCAGTAAACTAAGCCACTGTCGGTCAGCCTAATGTGTAGTGAGAAACAGCCTACTCTTCTGCTTGTGTGTGTATGTGAGTGAGTGAAGGTGTGTTTTAGGCAGGTGAAAATCTTTCACCTTTGCTATTTTCTTTGTATTTGAATGATCTTGAACTATATCTCACAGATCGTAACTGTGCTTTCTTAAATATTGATTTAAATCTTCCTGATTCAGATTTATTAAGTTACATTAGTTTACTTTTACTTTTGTATGCAGAGGTGCCAACCCCCTTCAAGACTTGACAGTACAATTCTAAAAATCTGTCAGTAAGATTTTGAATTCGTCAGTAAGATACAGGAAGAAACTTGTCCTATGGCTGAGTGCTCCACTTTTCTCGATGTGTCGAACAGATACACAATGTCGCTTTACGTCATCGAGTCCTCCATGAGAAATCTTAAAATCCAACTCACAAGGAACACAGTGTGCATGTTGAGATGAAACTTGGGAGGCCACAACACAAGGATACTTCTGCATGTAGGTCTCACGAAACTTTGGGAATATGCTCCTGTTTTTGCTTTCTTTTTTGGCGGTTCTCCATTCGACGCCATGTTTCCTACCACAGAGAAAGCGTGGTGCTAGGCCTACTCATTGTCATTTCCAATTGGACAGAGAAAATGAGAGAGCACGTTTGATTGGTTACTGTGGCTATCGTTCTTACTACTGAGCCATCGTGGGTCCATGCAGTTTCAAAAATAGCGCAGTGGGATGGAGAGAGAAACCTGCTTTGACCTAGAAATTGAGCACGATAGGCCTATGGCTGGGTGCAGTGGTGAGAGAAATCAGCGTTTAGCCTTGCGCTATGCGAGAGAGCGCTGAGGAGAGAACGCGAGCTTGGCCTTACGTTAGTTTCATGAGCAGACGATCTGGTCACTTTTGTCACCGTAAGATAAATTAAGTGACCGTAAAAACGCAAGATATTAAATCTGCCGTAAGAAAATATGGCGAAACCGTAAGGGTTGGCACCTCTGTATATGCTGATGATATTGTTATTATTGCAGATTCTTTTCGCGGTTTACAGCATGCTCTTGATGTATTAAGCGAGTATTCTAGTACATGGAAGCTTAATGTTAATGTAGCAAAAACAAGGGGTGTAGTCTTTAATGGACGCAATAACCCAAGCAAAAAAATAAAATTTAAAAACCAGTGTATAGAAATAGTACACACTTTCAAATATCTAGGTATAATCTTTAGCAGAACAGGAATTTTTTTATAAATGTAAGAAGCATTTGTATGACCAAGCGCAATGTGCAATGTTTTCTTTACTAAAGATGGCAAGATTTCAAGATTTACCTATAAACATTGTACTGGACTTATACCGGTCAATGGTACTGCCTGTGCTTTTATATGGCTGTGAAATTGGGGGGATTTAGTGATTTAAAGCTAATGGAAAGTTTTCAGCTTAACTTCTTTAAGCATCTTTTTCATTTAAATCGTTCTACCAAAAAAGAATTGATATATGGAGAACTAGGAATGTATCCTGTGTCAGTTCAAGTACATGCACGAATGATAAAATTCTGATCATCCTTACTTTCTCCACAAACAAATATTCATCTAGATTGTATCAGGTATTGTATGATTTATACAGAAATCAGGGTTTTACATCCAGCAGGCATGAGATTCTTCCGACAATAGTCGGATTTCCGACCATGAGAAGCTCAGATGGGTCATTTTCGTGATTCGTTCAAATCCGTTGAGAAAATGGGGGGGGGGGGGGTGACCTAAATTTCCGACCGACGAACCGAGCGCTACAGACTTTGGTCCGACTTAGCCAAGGTCTCGGTGATCTGACTTCGCCACAGACTCGATGGCGCAATAAGGCAGTTTGCTCCAAACCACTTAACGGTTGCCGCAGAAATGGCAAGGACTCGGCGAATTTGGTCAATGAAGTGTTAGATCATTTCTGTGGTACTGCTTTGACTGTGCTGCGTGCGAGAGCTCGAATAGGCTAGCTTGAACCCAACATCTGAAGCCGTTTGAGAACGAGTGTACTTGTAGCGTCGCACAAGGCTGGTTGTTTCCATTCGGAGCAGGCGATTATTCGCAAATGGTACAAAAGCAAAACTAGGTCACGAAACAGCGCAGTCAAATCATCGCAAGATTTTACGCTGGGATCTCCTGTTTCTAAAGCCTTTGCACCGCAAATACTTGTCGAAAATATTCAACAATGTCTAAACTAGGCAAAGATCAGCAAGTTTCCATCGCTCAAGTTGACAGTGGTGTGAAAAATAGATGGAACAACAAGTGGTTGGAAGAAACTACAACGGTGACTCCGAAGACAAAAGAAATGGTGGTTCGACTTGGCGATGCCATTCACAAAATCGACATCGCTGGAAAAGCCAAATGTGAATGGTGTTTGGTGATCTTGAACTATGGTTCAAAGGGAAAATCCTTGCTGATGAGACACTTGACAACGAAAGATCACCAGAAACATCTGGAAACCAGACTGACGAACCAGACACTGGGCTCAATGATTGAACGGGCAAGTATTCATTCAGACTTATTCAAAGAGCGAGAGAGAGCGAGTGTGTGTGTATACATCAGGATCAGGATCAGAATCAGGGGCGTTGTATCAAAAACAACTTAGCCTATTTAGGCTTTTTTTCTGTATTTTTTTTCGTGACCGTTACGTTAGTCAAGTCGTAGGCTAGCTCAGTCCTATTATCCATCAAACTCATATTTTTTGTTAGTTAATAATTCATGTTTATCTATGAGGTTCTTAAAACATTAAAAACTAGGTGCACGTTTGATGTTAACTGTTAGTTCATTCCAAAAATTGTAACACAAGATAAAGGGTTGACAGGTCAGTAGAATTAAGACGGAAAGAGACCAACTGAGAAGAAAATTTTCTCTCTTAAGTGAAGGCAAAATGTGTTAAAAAGATCACTTGTATGGATGTTTTTAAGGCTTAAAATTAAGAAAAAGCTTCATGCTTCAGGGGGCAAAGCCCCCTGACCCCCACCAGGGCGTTGCCCCCTGGACCCCCACTGGGGGCCTTCTGCGGCCCCCAGACCCCCGCTTTTCAGACCAAAACACAATTTCTCAATCTCATGCTTGATCCAGGTGGTTGATGTGTATACGGCAGGGTTTATTTTTGTAGCGCGCCCTGCGCCAAATGACGCATTGAGTCTAAAATTGACCCATTACTTTTGCTCCTAGCGGGACATCGGGCGCATCATTTTTATATGCACGCGCGCCAGCCAAACATAAATATAAATAAATAGATTGCTACATCGTGTTTCAAAAGCAGTAGTCTTTCAACAAAACGATCAAGCAACAAAGACCCTAACTTATCTTAACCGAATGCTTTTAAGAATAGATGAGTTCGTTCGGATGATTGTTAGAGGTTATGTTCCAACCAATGAAAATTGCCGTTTTCTTTGGTTCTTGGAAAGCGGACACTTTCCTTTTCTTGGAAGAGTTTGCTGCTTTCAGTTTCAGAAAAAGTTGATTTCATATGTTCGTCAAAGATGCCTCCTAAGAAAAACCTAGACCAAAAAGGGACAGAGGACGTATTTGCATTCACACAAAAAACAGCGAGTAGTAGTAGGCCTCCGAGTGAAACAGAAATTTCAGTTTCCGAGTTGTCTGCTACTTCAATCGTGATGCACAGCCATCGACATCGAAACAACATGAACAGGCAACACGACATTTTCAAGTTGGTTGGCTCCATTCCTACCCATGCTCAGTTATGAGAACGGTCTTATGCACTGCAAACAGTGCAGGAAGCAGAAATTTACAAACACAATGGCTCAAGGGACAAATAACTATCCGAACTGAGCACACTGACTAGACATGTGTCTGGCAGCGATCACCAGCGAGCAATGGCAGCACCAAATGAGCAAAAGAGGATGTCAGTGGCTGCAGAAAAAGCGTTATCCAAAGAAGAGGAGGCGGTTCAAGTTGCTATGAAAGCTGTATTCTGGCTGTGTCAAGAAAGTCTGCCGCTTCATAAGTACCAGTCATTGCTGTCATTTCTTAGACTGTTAAATGTGCCCCACATTGAACACCTGCAGTGTTACCCATACTCTCTTTCACACACACCACACACACACACAAACACAAACACACACACGCACACGCTCGTACACACTTTGCTGGACACACAAATGAAGGACACATAATTAAAAAAACATCTATTTTATTTTCATTGTGTATTATAGACTAAATGTAAATAATATCGGTCTTGCAAATCTGGAGCAACAGGGAGATCTACAGTGCCCTCATCTCATGCCCTCATTCTCCACACAGTCTCGCAAGTCACCTCCGCCCCGCCCATCGTCTCAGTTTCGGACGCACTTCTCCAATAAAACCAAACCTTATTTTTTTGTCACGGCCAACCGATGACCCATTATCTCAGATTGACCCATTGATTTAATAGAGTGGGTCCATTGACCCATAGAATTTTTCACAAAAATAAACCCTGATACGGGATGTCCTAATTGAAACAGGATCGACTGTGTGTGGGCGACACACACAGTTTTTGTCTAGCAGGGATGAAAACATTTGTAAAAAAAAAGAGAGATTGGGGGGGGGGGGGGGGGGGGGGGGGGGGGCGGGGGGGGGGGGGGGGGGGGGGGTCCACCCATGGGCAACAGCCCGGCGGGGGTCAGGGGCAGCGCCCCCCCAAAGCTGAGCATATTTTGTATTAAATAAGGCATAAAAACTCTTTAGAAATCACTTTCTTGCTTCTAAACACTCATACTATAGACAGACCTGCCTACCCCAAAATTTTGCTCATAGGAACAAATGTCTCAGAAATCAGTAACACAGGATTTTTTGTCCGGAACAGACAGTTCAAGTGCGTCTGCCTGTTAAGACTGTAATACACATACAATAAATGAACACACAAATTCAATTCAATTCATGTTCTTATATCCAGCCAACTACGAAGAGCATATCAGGGCTGGAGAAGAACTCAAGTGAAAAATCCTATATTTTAGGCATTTGCCCATTCCTTGGCTGTGCTCTCATAATCAGCCATGTTTTTTTTCAGTACCATTTCATGACACCTACACCTAACGTTTTCCGCCCCCCCCCCCTCCTTTACACCTGACAACGCAGTCACTTCAGTCAGAACTCATTCATGACACCCTACAACCAACGTCCCCCCCACCCCAACCCCCTCCCCCTGACACGATCATTTCAGTCAGAACTCATTTTCATGACACCTACACCTAACGTCGCCCCTCTCACCTGACAACCCATCACTGCATCAGAACTCATTTCATGACACCACACCTAACGTCCCCCCACCCCCACCCCACCCTCACCTGACACCATCACTTCAAGTCAACACTCATTTCATGACACTTACCCCTAACGTCCCCCCCCCCCCCTCCCCAGACACCAGTTAATTCAGTCAGTAACTCATTTCAATGACACCTACACCTAACGCCCCCCCCCCCCCCCCCCCAACCCCTCTCCCTGACACCTAGTTCACTTCAGTCAGAAACTCATTTCATGACACTAACACCAATCTTCGCCCCCACTTCACCTGACACCAGGCACTTCAGTCAGAACTCATTCATGACACCTACTGTGGGCCTATACACCTAACTCCCCCCTCCCCCCCCCACCCCCCCACCACCCTTCCTGACACCAGTCACTACATCAGAACTCAGTTCAGACACCTACAACCAACGTCCCCCCAACCCCAACCCCCCGCCCCTGACACCAGTCAGTTCAGTCAGAACTCTTTTCATGACACCTACCCAAACTCCCCCCCCCCCCCCCACCCCCTCACCTGACACCAGTACTTCAGTCAGTCTCATTTCATGACACCTACACCTAAACGTCCCCCCACCCCACCCCCCCTCACCTACACCAGTCACTTCAGTCAGTCTCATTTCATGACACCTACACATAACGTTGCCCCCCTTTCACCTGACACCATCACTTCAGTCAGACTCATTTCATGACACCTACACCTAACGTCCCCCCCCCCCCCACCCCCCTCACCTGACATACCAGTCACTTCACACTTCAGTCAGAACTCCTTTCCATTGACACCCTACAACCAACGTCCCCCCCCCCCCCCCCCCAACCCCGCCCCTGACACGAGTCTTGCAGTCAAACTCATTTCATGACAACCTACACCTAACGTCGCTCCCCTCTTCATTCACCTGACAACCAGTCACTTTTTTTTGTTTTTCAGTCAGACCTCATTTCAATGAACACCACAACCTAACGTCCCCCCCCCCCCCCCCCCCCCCCCCTCACCTGGACACCAGTTACTTCAGTCAGTACTCATTTCAGGACACCTACACCTAACTTCACCCCCTCTTCACTGACACCAGTCACTTCCATCAGAACTCATTTCATGACACCCTACACCTAACAGTCACCCCCCCCCCCCCCCCCTCCCCTTGACACCAGTTACTTCATCAGTACTCATTCATGACACCTACACCACTCCCCCCCACCCCAATCCCCCTCCCCTGACACCAGTCATTTCAGTCAGACTCATTCATTGACACCTACAACCGAACGTCCCCCCCCCCCCCCACCCCAACCCCCTCCCCTGACACCAGTCCATTTGAGTCAGACTCTTTCATGACACCTACC
Source organism: Conus ventricosus (assembly GCA_018398815.1). NCBI lineage: Eukaryota > Metazoa > Mollusca > Gastropoda > Neogastropoda > Conidae > Conus > Conus ventricosus. The sequence continues at coordinate 237,963 of JAFLJL010019394.1, forward strand.
CCTAACGTCCCCCCCACCCCCACGCACCTGAACCATCACTTCAGTCAGAAACTCATTTCAATGACACCTACAACCACGTCCCCCCCACCCCCACCCCTCACCTTACACAAGTCAGTTCCAGTCAGAACTCATTTCATGACAGCCCTACAAAACCAAACGTCCCTCCTCCCCCCCACCCCCCACCCCCCCCCTCACTGACACCAGTCCTTCAGTCAGAACTCGATTTTCATGACAACCTACACCTAACGTCCCCCCCCACCCCTCCCCCAACCGACACCAGTCACTCAGTCAGAACGCATTTCATGACACCTACACCTAGACCGTCCCCCCTACCCCCACCTCCCCCCCTCACTCTGACACCAGTCATTTCAGTTCAGAACTCATTGCATGTCATGTACACCTAATGTTTCCCCCTGACAACCAGTCTTTCAATGCCATGTACACCTAATGTCCCCCCACCCCCACCCCCAGCCCCCCCCCCCCCCCCCGACAACCAGTCCATTTCCATGCCATGTACACTGAACGTCCCCCCCTGACACCATCATTTCGTGCCATGTACACCTAATGTCCCCCCCTGAAACCATCATTTTCCATGCCATGCACACCTAAGGTCCCCCCCTGACACCTTCATTTCATGCCATGTCACCTAAGGTCCCCCCCTGACACCAGTCATGTATGCCATGCACACGTAATGTTCCCCGCTGACACCAGGCATTTCATGCCATGTACACCTAATGTTCCCCCTGACACCAGTCATTTCATGCCATGCACACCTAATGTTCACCCCTGACACCAGTCACTTCATGCATGTACGCCTAATGTTTCCCCGCTGACACCAGCCATTTCATTGTACACCTAATCAGGGCTTCTGCTGGGGTGAAAATCTTTTCCGGTCCCAGGGCCCCCTTCATCAGATTTTTTAAGGGGTCCCAGGCTAACATTAAGGGGTCCCTACACCACAATAAAAACAACAAAATATACGTTAAAAAATTGCATCCCTGCACGCACACTGCAATTGTCCCAGACACATCATCACACTAAAAACAAACAAAATAAACATCAAAAATTGTATCCGTTCTCGATCTTGCTCCTCTGCTACGCTTTTTTGCTTTTGCGACGATGATTTTGTTAACCACGCTTCGAGAGACATGTTGGAAACAAAGGCTTCGCGGAAATGTCTCTCTCCTGCCGGGAAAAATGAAAAGCGTCATCGTGACATCAATGGCTCAAGTAGGAAAATTCGGTCAAACTGAAAACGATGCCGTGGCCTAGCGTTAAGCTTAGTCAGTCAGCCTCAGCAGACGACAAAAAGTGACCGACGTATGTTGTTAGGAGCTGCCCTACTCGCTTTGTTACTGTTCAAACTTGAAAAGGGATGGGTTCGGTCCGAAGTGTAACAGACCTACGATGTTACGGCACCCACTTACGATGTTGAAGGCAGTCTTTCTCACTTTATGTCTGACTTCACCAAAATTGAAGGGTCCCTGGGACCCTTTACACGGACACCCAGTGCGTCCCGTAGAGTTTTAATGCGTACTGTACGTAATTTTTTGCGTTTTCAGAAGCCCTGCCTAATGTCCCCCCCTGACACCAGTCATTTCATGCCATGTACACCTAACTTTCACCCCCCTGACACCAGTCATTTCATGCCAAGGACACCTAATGTTCCCCCCTGACACCAGAGAGAACAGGAAAACACCGATTCTAACTCACCCTAGCCCTCACCTAGGTTCGGGGCTAGGGCGACCTAGAATCGGTGTTTTCCTGTTCTCTGACAAGTAAGACTTTAATAACTAAAAAAATAACGATTATCTACAAACAAACATACTGTGTGGGATTGTCTGTTTTTAATACTAAATTTACTAAACTTTTCAGATTTCAGTTTTTGTTTAATCTTATGTTTTCTTGATCATTTTCAATAACGTCATTTTCACGCAAACATTCATCAAATGCATCTCTGTCTTTCATGTGAAATAAAACTACAGTCTTTAACTGTTCTCTAAAGTCTTTTAAAACCGAGTTATATTTTTGACATAAAATCCACACACTTATCCCAGCATGTCTTCCGCTAAAGGCAGTTTCGACAAAGTGTTTCTCTTTTTAACTATGTCTCTTTCTGCTGAACAGTCATCTTAATAAATAGTGTCTGCGTTCCTTCAAACAATATAAAAAAGTAAATTAAGCGTTCTAGACACTCACTCAGTTTATTGCTAGGATTAACTAAAAATATGTTATCATCAGTCGATATAAACCCTTCTATCATGATATGCTTTGTTCCATTTAAGTGTTGGACAGAAAACCACAATATGATCAAAATTATAACGATAAACTGTTTGTAACAGGTCGAGGATAAATATTGTTTTTCCACAAACAGTTTGTCCACAAATTAATGAACAATGAGGGGTTTTTATCATAAAGTTTAACTGCTCCATAGTTTTATTAACAGAACTTAATCTAATCCAGTTATTGTTTTTATCATGCTCTCTGTTAAAACTTGTTCAGTATAAATAAAATCCTATAAGGTCTAAATGTGTAAGATTTAATCCAATTTAGTTCTGTAAGATTGTTTCTATTTAGACTAATATTGATTTTGTTGCTTGTTGTTATGACCTTAATATCCTCACCATTGTTAAGAACGGCGACGGGAACTTTAAGTTTTTTCAACGTCTAAGTTTTGCCAGCTAATTAGAATTCCTTTTAGAAGGACGTCACTAACGCCCACAGCCCATTCCTCTTCACATCTTTTAAGACAGAAATTTCAAATATCATTGTAAACGTGTCTCCTAATTTCATTTGCGGAATGAACTGTAATTTTGTAGAAGCATCCTTTAAAACTGTTTCTCTTCTGTGGAGGATGTACTGTTTATTCCCATACGGCTTTATTTCAATCTCTTTCCGACTATTGTCGTCCGGCATAAGACTTACATGTAAAGGGCCAGAGTTGAATGGGTTTTCTGAAACTTTTTTGACGACTATAAAAATGTAAATGGGCTTATGAATTCAAATTTTATTTCCCATTCTAAATATGGTTCTAAGTGCCATATAAGGTCAGGTTTTCGAACTATTTTATATTTCATACTGGCCAACATTATTTGCTTCTAGATTGCGCAGTTTTTCTAGTTTAGGAAACTTTTTGCTGTCGCTAACCTCTTTGCGTTTATAATCACCATCTTTAGTGTACTCAAAACCATACAAAGTGCCTATTTCACCATTCTTTTCAAAGTCCACAACGTCTGCAAGGTCTTTTAATTCTAAAGTTATACACCTCACAGGCGCTAATGTAACTCCTCAGTGTTGATTCTAGGATTTCAAAAAAGGGGGCCCAAGGGCCCCCTCACATAAAAAAAGGGGGCCCATAGGGTGAAAATGGGAGGCCCTCAAAACGCGTGAAAATTCAGATTTTAAAGCTTAATCACAATGATTACATTATGGCCAAAGTAAACTAAAACAACAAAAAGAAACAAGAAACGAGTAACATTTTATTACAGAAACACACACACACACACACAGAGTACACACACATTCTGACATACCTTAGAAGACTTGTCTTTTTCTGGTGGTGCATGTACTCAGCTGAGCTCCCTTCTTGGCAGTCATACAGCAAGTGAGCAAGTCTGTTGTCACCTCATCATAGAATCCAACAACTCTAAGCCTACCCCACAATTAATTCAGTCTCTTTATATGAAGTGACCATCACTATTGTCAAGATTTATATACCATCACCTTAAGAAAACCCTTTAACTGTGAAAAGTCACTGTGTACACCTTCACCATACACAACTGAAAAGCTTTATACATATGTACAGCCCACAGAACTCCATTCATTTCTTGTAGATCCTCCTATCCTTCTGTTGCTTCCACTCTGCTGCAGCAGCTGTGAAGTCATGGTCATTGATGGGAGGACCTTCACATTTGATGGTCATCAGCACATTGAGGCTGTCTTCTTTCAGCCTGTTTCTCCTGGCTGTCTTGATGGCATTTTGGGCACTGAAACCACGCTCACAGTCGGAACATGCCGTGTCAGAGTCGATGTTCGATAGTTCTTGCACCCCGGCTTCGTGAACGTGTTCTTTTTTTTGTGTGTTTCAGGCACAAGGAGCACATCATGCTTCCATCTTCTTCCTTCTTTAACCAGGGTCTGTCTTTCAACCATGATTCTTGAAACGCCTTGTAGAGTTTCTTCTGCTCCTCCGTTTTCGAACTGGAGGGATCGGCTTCGTTTTCACCATCTTCATTATCTTGCTGATCTTCGGGTTCACTGGCACTTTCAACCGTTTCGCCTCCGGCGTCGATCGGCTGAGACACGCTATCGCTTGACTGAGTAGCCGTAACGGTGGCTGTAGACTCATTATCGGCTTCCAGCTGATGATCTTTAGATATATCAGTGCGTTTTTTCTTCGTGAAGGCGAAAGAAAACAGTGTGTTTGGCTACGCGCGCTTCATCGTTGAAGCCGACATGAGGACTGTTGAACTGCCAGTACCGCTGATTGGCTCAACTGCTGCTTCTCGGCCAATGAAAAAATTTGGTAGAACGCGCGTTCGGCTAAAGGAATTGCTCAGGAGGCTATACACACGGCAGCGGCGAAGCCGCGCTGGTTGTGCAAAAACGCGTTCGTTCTCTTTTTTTTTTGCGGCTTTTGGGCCGCGTCTTTCGCGATTTTTTGCGGCCTTCAGAAAAATATTGCGGGAATCCCGCAAGGGCGCGCTCTAGAATCAACACTGACTCCTGATTCTTCTGGTCCACGCGACATTTTTAGTACAGTTTATTATTTTATTTCCAACACAATGTGCAGGTTATCACATTTTACGACTTCCCCCGTTTTGTCTTTGATCTTTATATTAAATGATCCGACCCTCCCACAAACTAATCTTTTAAACTGTAAATTAGGGAATTGTATAATTTCATAATTGCAATATGCAGCTTTCCCTGACGGCAGAGCTCTTAAAACAGTTGAGGGCCTTCCATCATATAAGTTTTCATCAGTGCTTAGCTCATCCAAATGAACATAGAGTAATGAATGTAATGCAAGATTGAGCGGATTTTTCCCCTCATAAGTAGTTTTGTTTTGTGTAACTATAAATTTTTGAGCGTCCGGCGTCCTGACTGTCAGTTGCAAAGCCTAACATTTTAGCTAGCTCAGACATGCCTACCCCAAAATTTGCTCATCAGGAACAAATGTCTCAGAAATCAGGAACACAGGATTTTTGTCCGGAACAGACAGTTCAAGTGCGTCTGCCTGTTAAGACTGTAATACACATACAATAAATGAACACACAAATTCAATTCAATTCATGTTGCTTATAGTCCAGCCAACTACGAAGAGCCATATCAGGGCTGGATGAAGAACTCAAAGTGAAAAATCCTGATATTTCAGGCATTTGCCACTTCCTTGGCTTTGCTCTCATACTCGGCATGTTTTTTCGATTCGATGTGCCGACGGCAGTCGTCCTTTCCACCATGAGCGACGGAAAAGTCACACTTGCACACAGAGCAAAATCCGAATGTTTGCCCCTTCTGTCCAGGTCTTAAACAGGCCACTTCTCGGAATAATCCGTTTTGAAAGCCTGCATTCGTCGTGGTTTTTTCACATCCCGTGGTGGAGTTTCAGAACGATCTTCAGACGAACCACACTGATCGCTTTGCTTCCTCTTGCTGGCCATTTTGAAACTTGAATCCCTGCACCTACTAGGCCTAGGCCAGCCAGCGAGCTTGAAGGGAAGTGAAGTGAAGTGGGTCAACCAATCAGAAAACTTGGTTTACAAAGCGTTTCCCATTGCGCATGCTCGAACTCACACTTGGTGAAGGCAAGCCAAAATTCCCCCCCCACGAAATTTTCCACGGCGATTTTTTTTCTCCGGAGCATACTTTCGATAACCGTACTTTCCGGACTAAGGGGATATTTTTACTTAGATCCGGATCAAATACGGCTGCTCAGGAACGGTAGGCAACTCTGCTAGCTCTACATCAAAGTAGTAACCTACTGCTTCTTTTTCAGGTATGAATGTAACATTGTTTTTAGATTTGCATTGTTAAGTTTGAGAGTAATGTTGAAGTAGCTCATTGCTTCTTTTAGTGAGCAAAATCCGTATAACCATCAGGTATGATTAACTGGCTAACTAATTTTCCTGCATTGTTATATTTTTTTAATCTTATTATTCCCCTTGGCTTCAGTTATATTAAACCACACAACTTTGTAGAATATTTCATGGAGCGCGACCATTTTGGTTCCGCAATCGTTATCAATAGCATGTTCTAAAGCCGGAGGACTGTCTTGAGTTGTTATTGTTACAAACATTTTTTAAACGAAATAAAAATGAGCGCGTTCAAATATACTAAAGATGCAAAATATTCTGTTGGGCCGCACTACAATCCTAAAAATATAGCAACTGATACTCTTGACATTGCTGTGACCCAGACTGACACTTTTCATAAAAAGGTGAGTACTCCATTAAGCAGATATCTTAACCCCCTATTAAAAAAGACTACATCGCAAAAGTGTGGTTCAGTCATCCGATGCAGTTTATCAGAACCAGTTAAACTTTGCCGTGTTTTGTGCATCAACTGGTGTGGAGTGTCGTATGCTAATCATTTAAATCATCCTGATCCTTTGGTGAGGTCAGTGTACAGATTTCATTTTTATTACACCTTCAGGCGTATTTTGACTGAACTGCGAGCGCCATTACCAAATGATAAAACGTTTAATCCATTCAGCAACAGAATAGACATGAAGGCTTTTGAAAGGATCTGCAACGAATTCAATATTAATGTTAAGACAGACTTAGACAAAAGTCGGATCTTAATCATGGCTTAGGCACCCTTTATTTTTGGGGCGTGCACAGAAAGTATAACTATGACTGGAATCCTCCCTAACACATCTTTCTCTTCAGGCACAACTGTTCACCTCGGTCCATAGAGCAAGAGCATAAAACAGCATGGACAACATTTATCTTAGACATATCTGAGGGCCTAACTCAATCGGGAATAGTACGAATAAACGACTCTATTCGTACTTACGTTTGGTGTTTGCTAGGTTCGCAAGCACAGACAAGGTCGAGCATAACTGATTCTTCTACTGGCTTTGATGCACAAAAACAATACTTAGCAAATTTAGAGGACGCCATTAATTCTACAGTTGATTTAGATTCAAGTATAAAAAGGTACCAAAATGTTTTACAATACGCAAGATCGAAAGTAGACTTTGCTGTTGGCACTGGTTTATACATGCTGCCTTCTGACCTTAGACTCCAGGTAGGAACAATAATAAACTACAACAATGAAATCATTGTGGCAGGCAATGAACAGAAGGTTGGGAAAAACGACATAAATTCTGGGCCAGTAATAGTACAAACAATAAAAAAAAACACCCAAGATTAAGTCATCCAATCCCCGAGGCCCAAAGACCGTTGAAGACGCGGACTTTGTTCGCGATGACCACGAATATGAAAAGACAGCATTAATTTTGTTGTTGGATTAACTGGCCTAGGATTACTTGGTCTTTATCTTACTAAATAGTAACCCAACTATTAAGAGAACTAATGCCCATAAGTGCTCGGCCATAAAGCCAACTACTTTGCTTGCAGTAGACAAAAGCCAGCTAACGATACTCCCTAATATACCTGGTAAAGAGTCTATAGCTTTACCAGCTAATTTTTTTTAATAAACTCGCAAGATGATCAAGCTGTTTTTTACCCATGATTTATCAGACGATGGTGATGGAGGCACTAAACTTTGCCCTCCACCACCGCCTGTAATAGCCATCACCAGTGTACTTATTGCAAATCCTAAGGCAGTTATAACGCTTGCTAATGTGACACCCTGCTCTCTAAACAGTGTTTTTATTCTTTCTGCTAGCGTTGTGTCTTCATATAAAATTCTTTGGATAGTTTTCTCTTATTCTGCTCACTTGAGATCATAATTGATCTCGGATAGTAGACACCTTTTTTAGTATTACCGATCTTTCTTTTCAAAATTTTTTAGTCTTTGGGCTATTCTTTCTTTAACATCAGACTCTAAGTTGTCGTCATCAGTCTCAACGAGTTTTCTTTTTCTCTCTTTTATTCTTCTTATCTAGTTCATCCAGTTCTGCTAAATGGTCTGTTAATTCGCCTCTAATTTTTCTTACATTACGATCAATGGCCTCTAATTCTTGCGGGGATATTGGGGGATCATTAATTGTTTTTAATGCTGTGTCTTCTGAAAAACTGGTTTCTGCTTCTTCTATTGTATTTATTATTCTGTCTGATGTTGGAATTAAATTTTGAAGTTCTGTGTTTTGCATTTGGTTATCTGTTGGGAGTTTTTGTAGTATGTTTTGAAGTTTTGCAACTGCCTCCCTTTTTAATTTTGGTGGTTTAGGAATGCCAAGGCGATCTAGATCTTTTGCCTTAAGTCTTTTGTAATTGTACTCAAACCTACAAACTTTGATGAGTCTCGTTTATCTGTAAGCTGAAAACGTTTTCCTTGTTCGTCTTTAAAATACAAATGGCCATTCTCATCTCGTTCAAAATCATTAGGGTCTAAAACTTCGGGAGGTTTTTGTCTTAAACTTTTGTAAAATGCTTCAACCGTACTTTCTGTTAATTCACGCCGCAATGAGAACGTCGAGCGATGCTGTGTCAAAGGAGTCCTTTCATCCATGTCGGCGTCTCCAAGATCACTAATATCATAATCTTCTTCACCTCCAATTCCCGCCATGTTTTTAAATAATTAACTTTTTATTTTGTTTTATAAAAATGTCACAAGTATATGGCTCGATTCTTGACCCGCATAGAAGACTGAAAGAACCCCGTGGCGTGAAGGGAAATAAACGGAATATTACTGTTCCAAATAATCCATCTACTATTGATGCAGATCAAATTCTTACTGTTAGATTTCCAGACCTAGGAGCGGATGATTTGATTGTGCCAGGCTCTGCACGGCTTACTTTCAAAATAGAACTCGCTTCAACAACAGACCAAACCAGAACAGTTGTCCAGAATTTGGGACGGGCAATCGTTAAGAAAATTTCTGTAAAACTTGAGGGCAAGAAGTATTTTCTTTAAACAATGCAGACATATTTTTAACCTATTCTGATCTATGGCTAACCGCGAATGAAAGGGAAGATCTTGCGTTTCAAGGAATCGGCAATAAAGAAGCGCTAAAACTTAGAATAGGCGCCGAACTTGCCTCAGGTGCTAAAAGCAGCAAAAAGGCTTTAGCTGTAAGTTATGCGTTTGGAAATCGCTTTTCCATTCCCCTAGATTTTGAGTTGTTAAAAGCGCATGCGCCATACTTTCAAGGAGCATTAAAAGACAGATTGTCATACGAACTAACTTTTAATGAATACAAACGTGTTATCAGATCAACAGACACCGAAGCAAAGTACAGCATTTCTGACATCTCGTTAGAGTTTGATGTTGTTAGCAACTCTAATTTAGCAAGGCTGATTGAGCAACAATATGAGTCACAATTAGTAATATATTACGAAAACGTGCGTCATCATTCAACATACCCTAAAAGCAGGGCAGACGCTATATGGAAGTTTAATCTTAGTGTCGCAGTAAAATCGCTTAAAGGTATTTTATTGCTGTGTGAAGATGAAGAACCATTCGCAAGAGCAAGTGAAAAGTTTTTTAATCCAAAAATAACGAAAGTGCAATGTACAATTGACGGTAGCCCTAACCAATTCTACGCTAGCGGGCTTAGACCTTATCATCATTTTGACGAAATAAGAAAATTGTTTGGGGGTGGGAGGGGTAGAAGTTCAACAGCAGACCTTGCGTCTAAAGATCTACACCTTCACAGTGTTAGGCTTGATGATTATTTAACATCAAAATACGGTTTATGGATTGACCTAAGGTCAACAGAGGATAATCAGTTGCATGGAAGTGGGAGAACGGTTAAAGACGTAAACATTCAAATTGAGAAAGAAAAAGAAGCCGATAAACCGCTTAATGTACATTGTTTTTATTAATTGATGCACAGCTGAATATTTAAAAGAAAAAATTAAAAGATACAGAATACTAAATTATTTTTTCATTTTTAAAAAAGCAGTGTTGATTCTAGGATTTCAAAAAAAAGGAGCCCAATGCCTCCCTCAGAAGCAAAAAGGGAGCCCCAGGGGTCTCTTGGGCAAAGAAAGGGAGGCTCCAAATATTTGCGACTATTCATCAAAGCCAGCAACATTACTTGGCTAAAGTAAATGTAGTAATACAACAATGAATTGAAGTGACTGAGAACACACAGTACAGCCTGAAAAAAAAATAGAAAGGAAAAAAAAAGGTACAGAACATGTCATACACTTGTAAAACTCACCAAGTTCTTGATTTCTGCAGCACCAGCACCAAACAGTGGTAATGTTGAAGAATAGTATACGAAATTCCAGGGGGCTGTTTGCATGCACTTTTTCGGGTGTTTTGGGTTCTGCTCGATGCAAATAGACGTAAGACACCCTCACCTGCTCACTTTGACCTGTCCTGCCCCACATGTGGGTGCAGATAATTTATTTCATTTCACAAGTAGGGATATGCATGCACATCAAATGCGCCATTTTGGTTGCTGATCACATGCGCACAACGTCATCACTACTGGGGTTCTTGTCTGTAAATAGTAACCGCATGGCCTTTACCGAGGTTTTTTTCATCAGGAATTATGGTCAATAAAAGCCACCAGCACGTAGAAAAAAGCACACAAACAAACAAAACTAGACTAGAAAACAAGTGTTGCACTGACACACGTTTTTTTTTTTTTTTAGTATTTCATGTTATGTATTTTGTTTGTGTGTATCACTTATTGTTAGTATTCCATGGGTGGGAGAGCAAATTTTTGGTTTTACTGAAAAAAACAATATGGGGCAGGGGTCCAGGGGCCGCCCAGGCCCTGGTGGGGTCCAGGGGCAAAGCCCCGGTGGGGGGTCTGGGGGGCTTTGCCCCCCAGCCGCTGACGAAAATCCACAATTTCAAGGTGTGTTTGTGGCATTTCCTGGGAGATGTTTACAGTTATCTGAGTTCTTTGCAGTGGTGTGTGTGAACACATAAGAATGCATACTTCTCGTATAGTTGAAAAAAAAAGAAAAAAAAGAAAGATAAAACAACTAAAATACAAAAAAATAGATTAATCATAAAGTACCCTACTCACCATTCTTATGGAGAGTACAGGTATGGCAACACTTGAACAGCAGGTTCAGCAAAAACAGTATCCAATGGAGTAAGGCAGTCCTAAGGCCCCAGCAGTGCATCAAAAGTTCTGCCTCATTCTTCTCAGCCCTTGCTCTAGCCTCTACCAGGCCCTCACGAATATGCTTAGTTTTCGCTACTTGCGTCAACTTAAGCAAATCAGCTTCTCTTTCCAACTCAGCCACGAGCTGATCTAGCGGGTCAAGAGGAACCCCCGCCATTTTAAACAATATTGGTACTCTTGGAAAAAAATAATAACTAAGTCCACAGAGACCGAACATTGACAACTGTATAAATGAAAATTTATGTACACAAATTTTAACTCAATTTGAAGAAGAAGCCCCCACTACAAAGGTAAGAAAAAATTATAGAGCTATTTGCTATGTATTTCCAGCAAATGAAATCACTGATTTTACTGCTGAATCCAATGTGTAGCAGTTTACAATGACAAATACATTTTTACTGACTCCAATTTTAACAAATGCAAGTATATTATTGCTTACTCCAACTTCAGCAAATACAAATATAATACTGCTTATTCCAACTTCAGCAGCAATTTCAATCTTATTATTGCTGACTCCAACCGCAGCAATTTACAATAGCAAGACTGCTGAATTCATTTAATACAGCAATGAATACATTTTCCACATTCACAATTACACAATATCCTACAAATGTAATATAAGTGAGACCCAGTAAATTTCCTAAATATCTTTAAATTTAACTAAATTGCCTGTCGTGACAGCCCGACTTTGATAACAGTCCAAGAAGTGACTCACCCAAGAGTACGGAGTTTTGCGCCTGGTACGACTGCTCACATCAGACAGCAGCCTCACACCAGAATGCGTCTGTTAAACCCCTTCCGACCGTTCCCTCGCAGTGGTCGAGTCGTCAACGGCAAATAAAATATAGGAAAGAAAATTGTATTAGAAAAACATTGCAGTATAAATAAATTTCATACAGCAATAACTATAATCAATGTCACTTCTGAAAATGTAAATTTACTATTTTTCCGAAAACAAATCTAGAAAATGTTACCACATATCCAAAAGTTTAACTGTTTCACTGACCATCCTACTACTGATGACAACAACACAATTATTGAAAAATGCAGGTCGCCACTAATGTCACGAGCCGGTTTACCTCGTTTTTACTCTGTTGATTAATAGAGAATGAAACGCTAACAGCTCACGACTTTTATAATAGCTGTGTGATTGTCAATAGGCTCACTCTCGCGCTTTCGTCACACCCGACAACAACATGTAGCTCACTTCCTCCAAACAGTCGTCTGCTGTCACTCCAACATTATAACAGACTCAAAGAAATACAAGTTCCAACTTTACTTGTACGAAAACCACTTAAACTTCACATTCATAATCTAACATACATTTTTGCACACAGGTATTCACAAATTAACTTAAATTAGCCAACCCTAAACATTACTTTATTTCTAAACTAGCTGACCTCCCTAACGAACTACTTCCCGACTGTAACTAGAACTCACCTAACCTCTGACCTCCCAACCAAATTAAATAACTTCCCAAGTTCCCAACTAACAAATTAATTCACACGCCTACGCTCTCCCAATTACTCGAACATTCTTACGACAACATTCTTAGACTCATGCTCCCATCGCTCAATTATTCCGACATTCAATTCTTGTACAAACACCACACGCAACTACAAAGTCCAGCCTCGCGCAAGCTCTCCATAACATTACAGTTCACTCAGCCACGCGTGTTCAACAGCGGCCGCCCAGCTATCAAACATGATGCCTGCAAAAGCCGGAATAAATATATTAGAACCTAAACAAACTCTTGTTCCTATTTCGAAACATCTTAAACCTCTAAGTCGAAATGAACTACAACTGGAACCTAAAATCCGAACTATACTCACCAAGCAGCCCACACCTCCATGCATTCAGAAAAGGACCGAACACGGGTCGGACACGGCCTTATATTAGGTAGGTCCAGCCTAACAGTAGCCACGGCTAACAGGCAGCAGAACAGGAGAAAACTGCCAATTTCAACTTGTGCATACTCCTCAACTACTCAACACTGTCAAATAAAAAATATCTCCACATCTAAAATGAACCTCTAACATGAAGTCTGTGTGTTTTTTTATGGTATGAAAGAAGTGTGCTTTTATTGTGAACGATCTGAACACACAAACCAAACACCGCGTCGGCGACCTTGTGCAACGATTCACGCCGCGGGCTATCCGTGACCCGCAAACAACAACATCCGGAAAAGTGTTCGGAAACTTGACAAACTATATGCACAGCGACGATGTTGGTACCATATGAAACAGAAAAGCCTGCAGAATCGAATGGTATAAATTTCATCATAGTTCCTTTTTATTAAGTGCCGTAAATTTTGTGCCGAAAGACTAGCATAAGCTTTAGAAGCATGGCAATATCGGTAATTCTGAACGAAACATGTTAAAGGACCACTCGTTTTGTAGAAAAATCAATGCTCTTTTCGTTTGTGTATATAAGGATGCACAGGCTGCTGTGTGTATAAGTTCCGGCCAGGATAAAGGGAGAACCCCGTAGTCCAATCGGCATTCAGCATTCCGACAACGGGGGGGTACGAAGCCGACACGATGTTCGAGTCGAGTGGCGAGTTGAAACCGATGGATCTCAACAGTCTTGAGCGTGATCTTGGTAAGTATGCGAACGATTCATTTGTTTAAACTCTTGCCCTGTTATTTAAAAGGAATTCGTGTTTCTAATAACTCTGGAAATTATTTTAGAAGTGATTTTTTTTTCATCGGACAATGGAGACATGTGCTCGGTCGAGTGGTGTTTGTTAGCTCCCGTGATCGGTACTAATGGTTGCAATCGGTGATCAACCTTTTAGTTTTAAAACAATTTCATAGAATAACTTTTCCCCAGTCTCATTCAGATTTCATTTTAGAAGCTTTATGATTTTTGTCTAGAATGAAAATTACGAATAAAGATTAAAATTTGGCAACTGTAACTTCGACAGGGACAATAACTCGGGTTTCAGACCTCAATGAAAATTGAAAGTAGCAGATGTATTGATTTAATTTGCACTAATTGCAGTGCTGTTGTACCAAAATGAATCAATGAATTAATAAAATCAAATTGATAAATAAATGAGATAAAAGGAAAATTAAAAAAAAAACTAAAAAGTAAATAAAAAATAAACTCATTAACTAATTAAGAGAATGTTAGCTTGAAGCTGCAGTATGATTGTGGCTATGAACTAAAAGATAGGACCAAGAAAATCTGAATTTGGAATCTTGGAGCATGTATTATAAAGTGACTAGCTGATTGTGTGTGTGTGTGTGTGTGTGTGTGTGTGTGTGTGTGTGTAGCTGATAGCATTCACTTAAAAGTCTTGTTGAAAATTGAGGCAATGTGTGTTTTACTGTTGAATCATCCATAAATTATAGAACTTGGTATAAAAAACATGTTCTTCAAAATTATCATGCACTTTCATTCACAGTCTCTGAATTCAAACATTCCATTTTCATCATTGATAGATCAAAACAAATGTCCAGTTATTATTAACTGTGCTCAATTTAAAATTGTGTGTGTGTGTGTGTGTGTGTGTGTGTGTGTGTGTGCACATCACATGTGCATGCATGTGTGTGTGTGTGTGTGTGTGTGTGTGTGTGTAATAAATTTCAGAAGATGACCAGTACCAGCTGCTTGCCGAGAGAATTGGTCCAAAGAAGAAGAACCACAAAAGCCAGATAATTCAGCACTTTTGGAACATGAAATGAATATTTGTCATCAGTCTTCAGATGATGAATCAGACTGTGAATTTCCATTCAATTTCTCAGGCCAGGGACAGTCAGTAGCAGTTTTCTATGATGATGCATTTTACATTGGTCAAGTACTAGACATTTAGGTTGTTTACATATGTAGGCGGGCCCATCCCGCGGCCGAGAACGGTATGAGCGCGGCGCGGTTGTTGTGTTTACATATGCCACCGCCGCCAGCGCGCTGACTGCGAAAGTTGACCCGAAACGCCTACGGAATGCAACATGGCCGCTTGACTCAATAGTTGAGTACCTTGTTTCTCTGTCCAGGAGCCTCCTGCTTGCGTATAGGATTGGGTGCACTTGCCCTTCTTTGGACTGCAGCAAAACCGCCCCTATGCCCACTGATGAAGCATCAGTGCGCACAATGAAGGTCTGCGCAAAGTCAGGCAATGCCACGACAGGACTTTTGGATAATACCGCTTTCACTGTGTCAAACGCAGTTTGACAAGCGGGTGACCACTTCACCTTGCTTGGACACATTCTCTTTGTCAAATCCACCAAAGGTGCCACTGTGCCTGAGAAGTGCGGTATGTACCGACGATAAAATCCTGCCATGCCCAAAAATGAACGAACTTGTCGCTTTGTTGTTGGTACACTGACTGACAAAACTTGTGAAAGATAAATATTGCCCCCTACATTCTATACTGCTTGCACAATGTCTTGAGTTTTACAGTAACATTTTTTCCTCCCCACACTTTCGTTTTGTTTCATTTACTACCAGGGCTTCTGCTGGAGTGAAAATCTTTCCGGTCCCAGGGACCCCTTCATCAGGTTTTTAAGGGTCCCAGGCTAACATTAAGGGGTCCCTACACCACAATAAAAACAACAAAATATATGTAAAAAAATTGCATCCCTGCACGCGCACTGCAATTGTCACAGACACATCGTCACAATAAAAACAACAAAATAAACCAGGCTGAGCTTTAACGTTCGCCAACTCGCCAATGGCCCCTAAAATTGGAGTCGGGCGAACTCAGTTTACAGTACCATTCGCCGGGCTGGCGACCTAAAAATCACCGCCAGTGATTCTGTACCTGTACACAAACGACATGCCCTGTAAAAACAAACACGCGCCTGCCGACTGCCATCTGTCATCACTGCCGTGCTGGGGCTTTCCCGGCCGAGGTTCAGAGTCGCGCGAGACTTGCCATTTCCGCTCTTCCGCTTACTTGTTCAGCTGGTGGTCATGTGGCGCTTTTTAACCGGTGTCTCTGAGCCTCCAGCCAAAAAAAAAAAAAAAAAAAAGTCAGAAGAAGAAAAAAAAGAAGCAGAATAAGGAATATGAAGAAGAGAAGAGAGATCGAAAGTGGGTGCCAGGATGGAAGAGGACAGAAACAGGGGCCTGAGGAAGGCAGACCCAAGCTGCTTCACCTTTTTCAACATTGAGGATGATGATGATGATCTGGCCCTTGGCAGACTGTAGACTGAAGGTGCTACAGGTACAAAACGGGGACAAATCTTGTCATGACGCTTTTTACTTCTACTAGCCAAATGCTTTGGATATAAAAGATCTCTTTTTCTTTGTCAGTTATGATATACCTGGGTGGCAATATCAATGACAACTGAAAGTAAATTTGTTTTCCAAAATTAATGAGCAGAAACTGTTATTGTTGTTGTTGAAAATAAGCGTGTGTATAAGCTGCAAATTTAAAATAGGACTGCATTTTCAATGAAAGGGTCTGGCAACCTGAAAAATTTTCTGGCAACCTCAACCTCCCAGGTTAGGAGCCCGGCTGGCTCCTTAGCCTGGCCTGCTAAATCTCAGCCCTGATAAACATCAAAAATTGTATCCGTTCTCGATCTTGCTCCTCTGCTACGCTTTTTCGCTTTTGTGACGATGATTTCGTTAAGCACGCTTCGAGAGACATGTTGGAAACAAAGGCTTTGCGGAAATGCCTCTCTCCTGCCGGGAAAATGAAAAGCGTCATCGTGACATCACATGGCTCAAAGTAGGAAAATTCGGTTAACTGAAAACGATGCTGTGGCCTCAGCAGACGACAAAAGTGACCGACGTATGTTGTTAGGAGGCTGCCCTACTCGCTTTGTTACTGTTCAAACATGAAAAGGGATGGGTTCGGTCCGAAGTGTAGCAGACCTACGATGTTACGGCACCCAACTTACGATGTTGAAGGCAGTCTTTTCTCACTTTATGTCTGACATCACCAAAATTTGAAGGGGTCCCTGGGGACCCCTTACACGGACACCCACTGCGTCCCGTAGAGTTTTAATACGTACTGTACGCAATTTTTTGCGTTTTCAGAAGCCCTGACTACCCTTCGCTGGCTGCTTTGGGGGTGCTGTTGGATTCTTTTTTGAACCCTTGGTGGTGAGAACACTACAGTATTATGGACTGTGGTGTGTCTCTATTTGACGCTAGGAGCACAGACACAATCAGCCGTGTCTCCCTGATGAGTCCGATCCAGCTGATGAAAGGTCTAGGAGCAGGCAATACAAATAGATCTCCCTTCAAGAGGGATTATGATGGTTCCCTCATGCAGCTAATGAAGAGTTTCCATATTTATAACATCTTTTCTTAATTTTATCTTTCCATTTTCTTCATCTTCAACCCCCCCCCCCCCCCCCCCCCCCCCCCCCCCCCCCCCCCCCCCAAGTTCAAATCTTTGCCAAGTCATTACTGTGATGATGGAAGAGTTCTTGGCCTGCGCTTGTTTTCCCCCACGGATGTGTTTTCTATGTCTGTGGTTTTCCCCCCACTATTACATTGTTCGTCTTTGTGTTCGTCTGATTTTATTAAAGTTATTAAAAGGCTGTGTACCAGTCTTGAATAAAAGTTACTGTTTTGGGTTTTAAAATTTCTTATGGAAGCAAGAGTTACCCTACTTGTTTACTGTTTACTGTTCCCTGCCTCATTTCATTTTCAACTTTATTTCACTACGCAATAATTCATGACCACAGTTACTGACATGAATCAGCAATCTGTCTTTTAACAATCAGAAGTCTAAGCTGAGCTTCACAACACACAAGCTCATACATACATTCAGTGCAACATCATCATCATCATTCTCTTGCCCATGATGGGCGTAGAGGAGAGATGAGAGACATTCTCGAAGCCAGGCACCGCCATCCGGCCCTGTCCTCTGCCTGTCGCATCAGCGTAGGGCCATCCATCCTGGTCCATTCTTTGATGTTGTCCATCCAGCATTTGGCTTGTCGTCCCCTTCGTCTGCCGCCTTCCAGCGTGCCCTGGATGACTGTTTTGGGCAGTGAATTGTGGCGTATGACATGCCCGAACCACGACAGCTTCCTCTTCTTGACTGTTGCAGACCTGCCAACCCCCTAAGAGACCAATGAGTAAGAATTGAAGCTCAGTGAGGCAGAAATGTGTAATTTCTGAGAGCTAAGAGTAATCGAGCGCGACATTTACCTTTTTTCAAACAAACACGATGTGATGAAATTGTTCACACAATTTTTGTGAACTTTACTTTTCTTCAAAAACAAGCTTTTCTTTTAAGTGTCACAAGAAATCTCTACAAATTATGAAAATGTAGAATACACTGGAAACACACACAAATCCCCTAAACCATCATGGCATGGCACACCAAGGCTTAATAGTGCGCCAGAAACAACCTAAAAAATTGGAAATGAAATGAGGCAGGGAACAGTAAACAATAAACGGTAAACAAGTGGGTACGTTTGCTCCCATTTTATAAGGAAACCTAACACAAAGTAACTTTTATTCAAGACTGGCACAACCTTTTAAACTTGAATAAGGTCAGACAAATGCACATAGACGAACAATCTTATCTAATAGTGGGGGGAAAAAAACAAGCGCAGGCCAACAACTCAACTGACTTGATAGTAATGACTTGGCAAAGATTTGGACTTGAGGGGGGGGGGGGGGGGGGGGGGGGGGGGGGGAGTTTGAAGATGGAGAAACTGGGAACATGAAATTAAGAAAATACATAACCTAAAAAATGTTCTCCCCTGTTGCCGATTCTGTGCATGTGGGGGTGGCCATCAGCTCTGTGGGGATTGTGTCATTTTTTAAGTATCGCACCACCCCAGGAAAGAATTTGTCCCCCCCCCCCCCCCCCCCCCCCCTTCCTGACTTCCATCAGTCCCCAACACAAACGGTCCATTTTGCAGTCGAGATGCAGCAGCAGTTTAGGCTTCCATGAGAAGGGTCCTTACAATGTGTGTTGTCTTTGTTCGACCGCTCTTGAACTGTTTGGCGATCTCCGAATCTGAGAACGCTTCTGTAAAAAGCTGGGATGCATGGTCGGCTGCGCTAAGAGCGATGCTGTGCTCGACGAAAAATCCGGCCACCAATGCTTCAGCCCCAATTACCCTTTTCCTAATTTCATCCTCTTTTGAGGTGTCTACAGTCTGAAAAAGTGTTGATGCTGGAAGAATTCGGCACGTTAGAGGAATCGATGTGCTTGCGTGACTCAAGGTGACGCTTCACATCCACCATCCCGCGACTGGAAATTGTGAAGTCCGACTCGCAAGTGGTACACCGTGCACAATTTACAACTTTAGCCGAAGGTCGTATGCAGGGGAACTTTTCCGAGTATTCTTTTCCGAACTTTTGACCAACTTTTTTCTTTTTCGGATCTTGTCCAAAACTTTCTACTCCACGTTTCGACATTTTCGTAGCTAAAACTTCAAAAAGACGCCAACTTCGCTGAATGGTAAAGATGGTGAAACGAACTGCGCATGACCGGAAACGCTTCTTGAAGATTACTGGTTATACGCACAGCGCCGTGCGTGTCTGTACATAAGCCGATTTTTTTCGTCCGTTTTTTTTTTTGTTGTTGTTGAAAACTTTCAATGCGTAATTTTTTGGCTAAATGCGTAAGGGCGTAAGAATTATCACTTGGGCGTAATAAATTACGCGAAATGCGTAATGGTTGGCAGGTCTGCTGTTGCCAAGAGGGGTTCTTGGGGGCCTGCAAGTGATGTTATTTGGCTCCTCACAAGGTCGTTTGTCTTCCGGTCTTGCCAAGAGATCCCGAGCAAGCGCCTGAAGCATTTAGTTTCAAACGTCTGGATTCTCTTGGTGGTCTCTGCTGTCATGGTCCAGCTTTCGCAGCCATACAGCAGGATGGACAGCACCAGGGACTTGTACAGCTTCATCTTTGTAGGAAAGCTGATCTCCCTGCTCTTCCAGATCTTGTTTAGCTCAGATCAGTGCAACACACAAACTCAAATGAACTCAAATCAATTTCTTCTAAAAAGAAAAAGAATTGATTACCTCAGAACCGATGTGTTGGCCAGGTAACCTTGGAGTGCATGTGCCTGGCTCTTCATATCGTTTGCTTCATCAGATAAATCCTTGAGTCCACCTGCAACGAACACAAGAAACATGGAAAGGATTACAAATCATAACAAAGGGTAATTTCTGTATCGAGGAAAAAGTAAATTAAACCATGACTAACTTACTCTTCAGTGACGGTGCAAGAGCTTTTGGCAGCTTGTTGTGCCTACCACAGTACCAGTGTCAATGTGTTTTGAGAACATAACCGGTGTCAGTCAAAATTCTTTTTCACAAAACAGACATGGTGACGTGAAGGAAAAAAAACCCTGCCACACTTACGTATGATGGTATATCAAAGTCAGTATGACATGACTTTCATGACATTACCATAAATACAAACAACTGTGTACACGTGGCAGAGTGAGAGAGAGAACATTATGGGAGGATAAGCAATAATGTAGATAGTAGCTAACTCATGGTGGTAAGCCACCCAGAAATATGAGAGGGGTCTGGGGGGGAAAAGGTGTACTATAACCAGTGATGTAGATTTTTTAATCACCCTATAGGACACTGTGTCCTAGAGATTAAATGTCAATAGGACACAGTGTCCTGGAGTAACCAAAATAATAGGACACCAGACTCGGAACAGGATTCATTGTGATAAATGTATTTTATTAACTCAAGGTCCGCCGACTAGAACTGGAGAAAAGTATTAAAAAAAATACAAAAACAAATAAAATCAACACAATTATGTTGATGACTAGAATCAGGGCAAAGCTTAGTGAAAGTTGTAAAATAAATGGAAATGTTCATGACTAAATGTTAATGTCCATTGTTGCGAGCTGCAAACGACAACAGAAATTACTCATTCAGCATCATTGTTGCGAAACAACTGTCTCTTTTTCTTGCTTTGGTGGCATGATGAAGACTGATGGCGTGATGCACACGTTTTTACCACTGTCGGATGTGAAGGAAAACAAACCGCGCGCAGGCCGGAAATTCAACAAGAGTTACTCGCTCTTGCTGAATTCTAAGTCTGTGCTCCTCTCGCCTATCGCATCGCGCTTCAGTCGGTGCGTCAGCCTCAGAGCTGTGCAAATTTTCCCGAACACGCGATGCGCTTGGCTCTGCCTTTCAACGCTACTCAGTCTCGCACGCCTCCACACAATAAAACGGCTGTAGACTTGTCCGCGACCTCGCGAAAACGATAGGACATGCGACCGCTTCGCTTGTATTAGGATCGGCCATTTGACCGGATGGAGGTCGAGCCGATCGGTCATTTTACATTTTTATCGGTCAATGACCGGAGACCGATGGAAATCTACATCACTGTATAACCATGCTTTATAGGCTCATGATGACTAATGACTCTCCAGACCACAAAATATAGCACAACTGGACTAGTCAACACTGGCCAAACTGATAACACTTGTGGAAGATGAGGGAGTAAAGAACACTGACATGATACAAAAACCAATCAAAGGGAATGCCTTGTGTAATAATAATAATAATAATGGGGATTTATATAGCGCCTTCCACGGCACAAGGCGCTTTACAAAGGCAAAAAAATTACAATTGCTAAATATAAAAAAAATGCATTGAAAAACGGCTCAGAAATGAAAAACAAAGGCTCTCTCCCATTCTCTCCCACGCGCACACACACTCTCACGCACAAACACACAATACACAACAGCCGCAACAAACACAAACTACTAAGCGATCACAAAAAACAACAAGAGTCAATCAATTATCTGGTAATGACTGTCTTCTTAGTATTGTTTGAAAAGGTGGGTTTTCAGGGAGGTTTTGAATGAAGAAAAGGTTTGAGAATGTCTTAAGTCATAGGGGAGTTTATTCCAGAGTTTGGGAGCTGCGTATGAGAAAGCTCGTTCGCCATGCTGTTTACGATGGGGACGGTAACTGGGAAAGCGGAAGGTCCTGGTGTCGGTGGAGGAGCGGAGCGTTCGTGATGGGACATGTACTTGAAGGAGATCGGAAAGATAGGCAGGGGCATCGCCAGTGAAAATCTTGAAGCAGAGACAACAGCATTTGTATTTAATTCTTTCTTCAACGGGGAGCCAGTGCAACTTTTTCAGGAGAGGGCTGCAGGGTTGGGTCCTAGGAGATTTGCAAATGAGACGGGCTGCAGAGTTCTGTACACGTTGGAGGGGTTGGATGACAGTTGAGGGACAGCCAAGGAGAACACAGTTGCAGTAATCTAGCCTTGAAAGGATGTATGATGAAACGAGAGTTTTTGTGGCGTCTTCAGTGAGATAGGGTCGAATAGCAGCAATTCGTTTAAGTTCCATGTAAGCTAACTGACAAGTTTTTGTGACATGCTGTTTCATTGAGAGGTCACTATCAAGGAGAACACCAAGGTCACGAACAGTGTTTGAAAATTCAATAGTGCTGGAACCTAATGTCAAAGAAGAAGGGAGCGGATCAGGGCCATGATGTGACCGCTTTGAAAAACGGATGGCTTCAGCAGGGCTTAAAACAGGAGGAGGAAAAAACCACTGAAACGAGGGGGGTCCGGGGGCATGCTCCCCCGGGAAATATTTTTTAAAAACGAGTGTAAATCTATGCCATTTCGCGCTTTCTGGACATAATTTCAAGAGTTATTTAGTGCATAAAAATTGCTGTAAACACATAATTATTACAGGAAGACATATTTGGGACAAGGGGAGAAGGGGTTAAACACATAATAAAATGAACACTCCCCCTTTAACTTGAGTGTTTTACAGGTGTTCACCAACTATAGCCTTTGGATGAAATCTCACTTCTGGGGTTGCTCAATAAGTTTCACTTTTCAGGTTTAAATGATCACACAATATCAAGTTTGAAGTTGGTGCACAAAGTCAGTAACTGCATCAAACACTTTAAAGTTCAGTCTCATATAACAGAGATCAACTTGCGGAATCAGCACATTTTGAAAGTCACAATATCCAAATTTTGATAAATGAAAAACTTGTGGAATCAGCACATACTGAAAGTCAAATTTTGAAGTTCCTAAATTATAATAAACACTGAAATACAGGATTTCACAAGGACACACACACACACACACACACACACACACACACACACACACACACACACACACACACACAGCTTTGTCATTTGGGTGTTTGGGTGGTGGAGGCATTAAAGACACATAGCAAGGAACTCTGTTTCTTCTTGCTGCTTGCATTGTCTGCACTGTCTTTGCCATCCACCTTCTTGCTGACTTGAATTTCACATTGTCTGCACTGTCTTTGCCATCACCTTCTTGCTGACTTGAATTTGACATTGTCTGCACTGTCTTTGCCATCCACCTTCTTGCTTACTTGAATTTCAACCCTATCTTTGTCTGCTGTTTCCTTGCTTTCTCCTGTCTGGCTTTCACACTCTACAATTTTTATTTCATTCTCATCCACCTTCTTGCTGACAACTTGACTTTGATTAGTTTGAACCCTATCTTTTTCCTTGCTACCTCCGCCTGGCTTGCACTCTCCACATTTTCTATATCACCTTCTTTTTTCCCCACAGGATTGCAATGTTCTATCCTGGCACGTTTTACTGCTGCTAAAGTGTCTTCAGTGACCTTTCTTGTAGTTCCACTCAGCGCCTTGACGTTTGACACGTGCTTCGCTGAACGAATGTGATCAAGAGCTTTCTTCCCGCGACCACCGTAACACTTCCCTTAAGCACAGTTTGCACCAAGCTAAACCTGGTGCAATAACTTTGCGAAGAAAGTCTCCAATGACTTCTTCGTCAACTTTCTGAAGCGTCCACTCCCATTTCCACTTGTTTTTAATTGCAGATTCGTCAAAAGATCGACCCGCATGAACAATGACTGCGCGCTCCGCCATTTTGTTTTTTTCCGGAAGTCCGACCGGAAACTTCTTCCAAGAATAATCAGGGGCCATAACTTGCGCGCAGTTGCTATGAACGCTTGCAAGCCGATCACGGATACCTTGCTCCTGTCGGGTTGTTTTTTTTTTTTTTTTTTTTTTTTTTTTTTTTTTTTGACAAACCGAAATAGCGGAATTCCGCCCAGACGCGGAACGTTTTAAGCCCTGCTTCAGTCTTCTCACAGTTTAATTTAAGCTTATTTGCTGACATCCAGGTCTCAATATCAGAAGTACAAGATTGAAGAGTAGAAACAAGGGGTGAGTAGTCATCGATGACAGAGGAATGGAGCAGCTGAGTATCATCCGCAAACATTTCGTGTGAAACGGAATGGCCGTGGATGACATTAGACAATGGAGTGGTGTACAAAATAAAGAGGACAGGTCCCAGCACGGATCCCTGAGGCACGCCAAACTGGAGGTTAGATTCATCAGAACGGTGGTCACCTACTTGAATGAACTGTTTCCTATCTAGAAGATAAGAACGAAACCAATTTAAAGCTGTTTCCCTGTGTTTGGACTCATCTCTCTTAATTCTTTCACATGGACACTGTTGATACCAATACAAAGCTGAATCATACCTACTTCTTCTTCTTCTATA